>CM054180.1:43549100-43646600 GCA_028829895.1 Sinotaia quadrata
AGAGCACATAAACCTAAAACTTAAACTAAAGCTTAGAACCTTAATTAAGAATTAAATTAAAAATAAACCTTAAATTTAAATCTACATTTATAAGTGAAGAATCGTTTCAAGATTAGTATAAGAAAATGCTGATGTGACTATCTTGAGAAGGACTTGCAAGTCGAATGACATTGTTTTCTGTTGAACTATTGAATTTTGATATAGGAGTAGTGGCTCCAGGACTTTTAAATAATGACTGGCCCTATTTAAAAATAGTACTGCATGAAGAAATTGAATTTCATATTTCTTTTGTTTTATTTCATCATTCATCATTCATCGTTCTTTCTTTCTTTTCTTTCCCCCACCCCACGGGTGTGAGTTGTGGCTGGCTGACTAACCATGTGTGAGAGGAAACCCATAGATCAATAAATTTGAATTTATACTTTGACATTGAGACTTTTCCTGTCTATGGTTTTGAAAGAGTGGTTGTGTTCGTTGTTACACATTGTGTCGTCTGTGCTGTCTACACTTCACCCTTACCCGTATACAAATCACACATGCAAACAAGTCGGCAATACGTAACCTACATGCAGAATAAAACTAGAGCCAAATAACCATCTTGGTATTCTGTGTGTGGATTTGTAACAATATCTGTGCAAGTCCTACGTGGCATCACCCTCCTTTCTTCGGCGACAACTGGTGACCCTGACGTGATAATAGGTAAAAAATTGTTTGCTGTGTATTTGCATCATTTCTTTTTCTGCTATCTATCTCATGTATCATCATATTTTGCAGTTATGATGGTTACAATATTTTGATTTAAGAAAGTGGTGAATTAAGTATTTGATATACCTGTTTGATGTTTTAATTTTTTAACATTTTGATTTTATACTCTGGTTTAATACTTATTTTTGTGTGTAACCATTTCGTGATTTCTTGAGTGCACAGGTATTTGCAAACAGTACCATAGGCCGATAAATTTGTTTTTGATTGTTTAGAAATTTAATACTTTATTACTGCCTAGTCAGAGAGGCAATCCGAGTTTTATGTCTCCAATTTGGTATTTTATTATTGAGAATATTTGTTTTATGCATTGAAGTATGTTTAGAAATTCTATTTGAATATTAAGGCAATTGGAGATCGTCTGTTCTACTTTGATTTTAGAGCCATGCCATTTTGAAGATTCGTTATGGTAGTAGAGAGGCAATGCTGTAGAGCTGACCCGAGGATAAATTCGTTTTCTTAGTTAATGAAGTATTTGTGTAGAGTCACAATACTATAGTCTACTAAGAGAAAAGTATCTTGTGTTTTGCATCAGTTGGAAAGTGAGCCGAATATCTGTTTTGAGATTTGAGCGCCCCGCGTAAATTCATCTGAGTTGATTGCGATGGCATTGGAGCCATGCACATATATTTATTTTGATGAAAACCTTGGAAGTCTGGAGATAAGAAACCTCGTTTCGTACATAAACACATTTTTTCCCCATTTGAATAATGTCATGTGAAACTAGAAAACAAAAAAACAAAAAATGGCTGACCTTGTGAAAGCAAAAAAGGAGTTCTTGGTGATAGGTAAGGAACTTGGCTATGAGAAGGAGGAATTGAAACAATACATTAGCAAAATGGTATGAAACAGAAAGAGAGGCTCGGGAGTTGAAGGAGCTGCAAAAGATCTTGAGTTATTAAGACAAGAAAACAAAGAGAAAAAAAACTGAAAGCTGCAAAAGACTTAGAGTTACTCAAGCAAGATGCAGAAGATAAAAGAATGCAAACAGAAAAGGGGAGTAAAGATGAGGAGTTAAGGTTACAGCAGGAACAACTTGACTTGGTTAAAGGGGAATTGAAAATCAGGGAGAAGATGTTAGAGAGCAACACAAAACATCAGGCCAAACAAAGTAAACCAAAAACCCGACTCGCGTTTTTCAACCCTGAAGTAGAAACCATAGATGAGTTTTTAATATGGTATGAAAGCTTTATCACAGATTTTAATTACACTGATACCGGGAAGAAGAGACAACTTGGTCACAGGGTGAAAGTTCATGCGCTTTCATGGATTTAACACTTGATCCAAATATTTCATTTTCAGATTTTAAGTCAGGGCTGATTCGGACATTTCAATGTACCACTGAAGGATTCCGTAAAATGTTTAGGAGCTCTATGTTGAAATCTGGCGATATGATGCAAGCATTCGGTGCTCGCTTACGGCACTACCTTGATAGGTGTATTGACCTCGCGGGTATCTAAAAAACCTTCGAGTGCCTTTTCGATTTGGTACTCAGAGACCAATTTATTCAGTGCATGCCGCGCATGATGGCGTCGCATTTACGACGCTGCTTACTCACTACATTTACAGACATGGTCAAGATGGCCGACCCTATACAATGACCACCCTGACCTAGTGTACAGGCCTGCCACAGGTGATAGCATACCCTACTTTCGAAAGCTGCACATATTTAGGGAACACCCACCTGCAACTAAAATGGGAAGACCTGTTATGAATCAGCCCACTCACATTAGGGTGCAGCAGGCAAGTCGTCCATCGAGACCGTGTTTTTCCACAGTGACGTGTTTTACCTGCCATAAGAAGGGCCATGTGTTTCGCGATTGTACAGCACTGCGTGATGTGAAAGTCTATACCAACACACCAGGGAAACTTAAGACACATATGGGTAAAGTGAATGGGCAACACACCAGCATTTTAGTCAACACTGGTGCATCCATTAATTGCGTAGACTCTAAAATGGTACAACCCAAACAATTCTTAAAAGGGAGCGTCTGTATCAGGTGCGTTATGGGTCATGTCAGCTTGTGAAAACAGGCTACAGTAAATGTTACATCTTCTGTATTTTCGGGTACCACTACAGCAGTAATAGTCGATGGTTTAGAATTTGGCATGATATTAGCAGCTGAACAAGTGCATACAAGTACTGATTATATATTTTCCGTCTACCCAGTGACAACACGGGCACAACACAAACAGGAAAAGAAAGAGCCACCGGCTTTGAAGATTGTTGAAACAAATTTCCCTCAGTTAACCACAGCCCAATTGAGTCATCTTCAACAAGAGAATAAGAGCCTATCCCCCTTCTTAAGGCTAGCAAGGAAAACAGTAGCACATCTACTCGATACAATATAGTGACATACTTCACCAAAAACGGGTTAGCTTTTAGGCGCAAACTTGAAAGGGGATGATAATCGATCCTCAACATGTTTACTTACACCAAAACCACTTAGACACCTAATCCTTTCCTTTGCCCACAATTCCATTATGTCTGGGCATCAAGGCACCCATCGTACCGAACGAGTCCGTGAAGATTTTTTTTGGCTAGGGTTGGGAAGAGATGTTCGCAAGGATGTACGCACTTGCGCACACTGTCAACAACACATAGACAAAGGGCGTGTAAAGAAAGTTCCCCTTGAAATTGTACCAACTGTTGAAGAACCTTTTGCAAAGGTTGGGTAGATATCATTGGACCTATCATACCAGCAGCAGCAGAGGGAAGGTATCGCTATATTCTTACCATGGTTGATTATGCAACACGTTACCCAGAGGCCATTGCCCAGATAAACATCACCTCAATGGAAGTAGCTGATGAACTATTAGACATTTTTTCTCGTACAGGGGTACCATGTGAAATCCTAAGTGATCGAGGAACTCAGTTCACGTCAGCAATGATGGAGGAAATTATGCGCCTCCCCGCCTGCAAACAGTTATTCTCGTCACCATACTATGCACAATCTAATGGTCTCGTTGAACATTTTAAGGAACGATAAAGAAAATGCTCATTATGATGGCTTCTGAACAACCAGAACAATGGCCACATTTCCTTTTGCCATTATTATTTGCATATCGAGAACTACCGCAAGAAAGCACAGGGTTTTCACCCTTTGAGCTCTTGTATGGCTGACGACACCGGGGTCCCCTCAAACTACTTACAAAAGGAGACACTATTACAGATACCAAAGACATACACACCTATGTATCCGAGATACGTCAGAGGTTGACTGAGACATGCTGAATTGCACAAGAAAACATCCGCGCAAAGCAACCCCGCTAAAAACGGAATTTTGATCGCAGCACTAGTAAATGTGCCTCAAGCCAGGTCAACAGGTGCTTCTCTTACGTCCAATGAACAATAACCAAATGCAGATGCATTGGCGAGGCCCGTATCGCGTCATCAAACGTGTAAAACTAAATGACTATGTCATTCAGATAGGTAACAAACAAAAGGTTTACCACATCAATATGCTAAAACGATTTTTCGAGTGAAATGATAAAAATACGCACACAGTGAATGTAGCCTTAATCTAACTTGATGACAACAACTTTAACACTGACACGATGTCAGTTGAAACAGTAGACACCTCTAACCCTAATGTTGTAACCGACCAGGTCAAGATTGATTCAAACTTAACGCCCAAACAGCATGAAGAAATGCGACATTTACTCCAAACACATGCACGCATATTCACCGACCAGCCAAGACACTCTAACCTAGTTGAACATTGTATCAAATTGTCAAGCAACAAAAAACCGGTACGACTCAAGCAGTACCCACAAAAATTCGAAATCACTAAATACATAGCTGAACAAGTACGTGAAATGGAAAGGCAAGGACTGATCGAGCCCTGTCAATCACCAAATTCCTCACCCATAATCCTAGCAAAAAAAAAAGATGGCACACTCCAGTTCTGTGTTGATTACCGGCAATTAAATCAGATTACGGAATTTGATGCTGAACCTATCCCAAATCAAGAAGAACTTTTTTCACTCTTGACCAAGGCTACCTACTATAGGTTGAAGTTCTTTGAAGTACGAAACTGCTGATTGAAACTACAGGAGCTAGCACCGAAGCTACATTATCAAGCTGCATGTGGAGCTACATTTCAAGCCTTGTTGAACTTCAAGTTCGAGGGTGAATTCAAGTCTTCTGGAACATTGTATGTTGCCATCATAAAGGACTATCCAATACTATACTGTGTGTAGTGATTGCCAAGACCCTACAGTTGTGAGGTGTACAGCTGTGAAGACAAGGGATCTTCAATTTCGCTTACCAAAGTTTGGGTAATGAGTTCATCTTCTAATTGGTTGTGAACCAATGTTGGAGGGTGCAGCAAGGTATTTTGATGCCTGAACTTCTAAGACTTGTCAGGAGAGAACAGCAGAAGATGCTGTGACATAACCAGCATCAATATGCAACCCCCCATGTTGTTCAAGTGATGGAATAACTGTGACTGTATTGAACTGTGAGAGTGAGGACTGCTTGATTCATATATACTCAAACATTTGTCCATCATTAATGAACTGGTGGCTGCATATTCGCATCTATATTGCTTTGTGCCTGGCAGCAACAGCAATTAGTCCACATTGAAGAACACATAGACAATCAGGTGAATGCATGTCCAGCTCTCAGTTTATATCGTAACATCTTTCTCTAATTTTTTTCCCTATTTCTTCTATTTCTAATTTTGTTATATAAAAGTTTAGGTAGAGATCTAATATTAGGTTTTTATATGAATTGAAAAGACATCTTGAACAATTTAAATTGAGGAGATCTAATTGTTATTATGAACTAATGTATAATCTGTGATCTGCTTGTAAATAGTGATTAAATGATTTTGTTAATTATTTAGTTATTTGTATAGTTAATAAAATGTTGATTTATTCTTTCCACTTTGGTTAAGTCACTTGCTAAAGGAAGTATGTAGGTTTGAGGGGGGGGGGGGGTTGCCAAACATAAGTAAACTAAAAGTCAGTCATACATACTTTTGGGAAAGAATCCCTCAAACTGCAGGAATGTGTGTGGGTGAGAGAGAAATTGCTGTAATACCTAATTAATATGAATTAACAGGATTGCATTTTCACTCTGGACGAGTAACACCTAGAAAAGGGAAACAAGTAGTTTAGTTGTAGATTCTAGAGCTTGACTTAGTCTCCCAGACTACAAAAGATGAAGACCCGACTGGAGTGTGGGTTATGATAATTAATATTTGTAAATTAATTATTCACAGAACCTTGAAAGAAGGTTATATAACCCCACGTTTTCACACATAGGTAGTGATATAGATTAAACTAGAATTAAAACTGCTGGAGATGAAAGCATAGGTAAATTAGAATTAAAACTATTAAGTTAGAAAATAAATACTCAGTAAATTAATGAAACCAGTGCCAGATATATATGCTGATAAAACATAAGTAAATTCCAAAAGGTTCCTAACAAAATCTTTTTTTTTTCAAGGATTAGACTGAGTAAAAAATAAATATATAATATAAACTAAATAATATATGAATGCCCTAGTGAATGAATATGTGACAGACACTTTACTTTACCAAATATTTTTGTACAAACTAATAATACTGATTTGGTTACATATGTGGCAGCAAAATCAGCAAATATTTCTTTATTATTTTACCAGTAGTTCTCATGTCTGGAACCTCAACAACGATTGCATCCTCATTTCAAAATTGAATTTCTTGTGCACTTCTTTTAAATATCACATCTATATTGCTAGTAAATATTCTATTAAAAACTATGGTGAAATCTACCTACCTATGGTTGTGTAGATTTATTAGTTTCAGATAATTCACCCTCTACAGTTATATTACCTGATTGAAAATAATTAATTCTGTCTGATTATTTGCTTGTACAATACAACTTTTGTCTTCTACAAATCTTTACAATTATATTGGTTGGTTGGTTTGTTTAAATAATTCTCTCTTATTTTTATAATGTTTTCTCACTTATACTTAAAGATTTAAAATTTCTTTCTGATTTCTGGTTGAAAAACGAAAGATAACTGCAGGAGAAGAGAAAGATGCAAAGAGGTTCTATGAAAAATATTAAAGCCATGAAATTTAAAATAAAATTAACACCTGGTTATTTACATTTGGAATGGGGATATTTCTTGGCAGGTTAAAAATATCAAAACATAATCTGAAACATCTATTTTAAAAAATAATTGAAGTTTCAATTAGATGTTAAACTTAACTGTTGGGAGTAAACAGCTCACTAATTATTAGTTTTGAAAAGTTCTCCACATATAAATTAATTTGACCATGCATTTATAATTAAAAATTGCACTTCATAAAAGTAATCAAATAAATGGTTTTTTTTAAAATCAATTTCACAAGTTCATTAATGCAAAATCTGAAAAAAAAATGTACAAATTATTAAAATAAAAATTTTATTTCTGATTTTATATGATAAATTAAAGTACGGCACCCTCAACAAATTATTAAAATCAAAATTTAATTTCCGATTTTATATGATAAGTTAAGGTACTTCACCATCAGCATCTTCAAATGTGATAAAAGCCACTCCTTTCTTAAGATCTATCTTGATGTCTGCCACTGGACCTCCTCCCGATCGACGAGTATTTTCAAAATAATTCAAAAAGGTGTCGCTATTGGTTAAAGGGCTAAAACCTTGAATGGCTACAGTGGTTAATTCTTCAGGTATATCTTGAAAAGCAGTTTGTGCAAAGAGGCTGGTTTTCAGTTGACAGCCATCCAGAGTGTGATTTCTTGATAAAACTCCTGTCACAGCTGAACAAAATATCAAACTAACTTTAAAGCACTACAACACACCATTATAAATATTTCTTCATTGTCACTAATTAAAATATTAGTATTATCTTAAGTTGTTTTCTTATATTTTGTAAGGAGGAAAGTCTAGTTTTATCCAGGATTGAAGATCTATGCTGAATATACCTTAAGTATCCCACTGAATAAATTAATTAGTTAACCCATTAATTTTGATTGGATATCTAGTATTCATCCAGATAAAATACTGAAGACAGTTTGTATATAAAGAACATAAAAGTAAATATATGTTGAACTGACAAAAACTGTTTGTGTCTAGCTTAATTATAAATTTCAAGTTAATTTTGTACTATTTATAGAATATGTGCATGGATATCAACAAGACTACAATGCATTTTGAAAGAAGACATCAAAAGATGGCTTGAAACAGAAACAACAGCAAGCAGCATATAATAAATATGTAAACGCCCACTTTTTAAAAAGAAAATATAACAAATGTCGTAATGATAGGGGAAAAGTAAATATGAGAAAGTTACATTTGGAGGACAATATATTTGTTATTTCTGCTTTGGCATCTTATGTTCTCTGTATATTTTAACTTATCAGATCAACTCATGACAGCTGTAAATTATGACAACTTATTATAATATAATACAACAATAATGACAGCAGTAAATTAAGACAACATATAATAATATAACACAACAATAATGCAACAGATCCTTAATATTTATAATGTTCGTGTTCCTAGAGATTACCTCAAATATAGAAATGTATAGCTTTGTGGAAAATAGTAGCAGTCTTTCAATAACTTTAATCTTTTCACATTTTCCTTTAAAACATATTTTTCATTTTTTTGCAACATTTTGTCAAAGAAGATGAAATCAACATATATAAAAATAATTACCTTGGATAGGGAATGCATAATAATGAGCCAGAGAAGACAAATTTATTTGGATAGCGAATGCATAATAATGAGCCAGAGAAGACAAATTTATTTGGATAGCGAATGCATAATAATGAGCCAGAGAAGAAAAATGTATAACAGTTTGCTTTAAAATAGGCACTAAAAATGCTATTACAACCATTAGTAACTCTGCTGTATGCAGTTTCTAGGATTAAAAAAAAAAAAAACTTTACCTTGTACACAAAAATTAACTTTTGCTAAAAGTTGAACTTTCATGAAAGAAAATTCAATTAAAGATAGATTGCCTGGACCAACTGTATGCTACAATACTGGACCTCATTCTGCTCTTTAGTGTGTGAGCTTAGTCACTAACTTACCCTCCTGATGTTACCCAAATACATAATGTTCTGACACTGAAAAGAACAAGGTATATATATCATTAAACAGTGTAAAGAATGAAGGTGCCTCATTTCTCTTCATCGTTCACTGTAACCAATCTTGAGTACATAAATAGTATTTAATAAATGATACTTCATAGAACTGTAAACCACATAAAACTGATCAGTGTAAGTAAGGACAAGGTGTACAAACAATTACTGAATTAGGCTGTAAATAAGCAAAAATGTGAACATTGAGAAAATGAATACCAAGCATCAACTGTATTTTGCATAATTACTGCAATATTTATTTCCCCAAATAATACAATTAATCAATTAATCATTTTGACTGCTACTGGTTTTATTAACAGGGTTTCCGTTTCTCACATACTGTGAAAACAATAATAGTAAAAATATAAAAGGTCAAAAATATTTTAATGACAAATGCATAAACTCTATGGAAATAGTGTTAATGCAGATCCAGCATTTAATTTAAATTTAACAAATGCTTCAGATTGGTAGCTTAACTTTTTGTTATAGGTAAACAAAAAGAAATGAAAAAGTTTTAAACTTTTAAAAGAATCTTGCAAAATCTCATAAAAATGTCATCTGTAATTATTTACCTTCCTTATCTTCAAATGTAATGAAAGCTTCTCCTTTTCTAGAATCCACTTTAACATTTGACACTGGACCACCTCCAGATCGTCGTTTATTTTCAAAATAATTCATCAAAGTATCCTCAGTGGTTGAAGACTTGAGACCTTGAATGGAAATGGTCAGTGAATGGGATGTGTCTGCAGTTGGAGCAGATGATGAGGTATCTGTATAGAGGCTGACTGTCAAATTTTTGCCATCCAAAGAATGTTTCCTTGATAATACTCTAGACACAGCTGGATTAGAAAAAATATTTATATACAGCTTTGTTATTCATAAGAGCAAATTACTAGCACAAAAAGGAAGTCTCTAATTTAATTATTTCTATTTAGCACATATGTCTGATTACCTCAAACTGAGAATAG
This sequence comes from Sinotaia quadrata, assembly GCA_028829895.1. Lineage (NCBI taxonomy): Eukaryota > Metazoa > Mollusca > Gastropoda > Architaenioglossa > Viviparidae > Sinotaia > Sinotaia quadrata. The sequence goes on from CM054180.1 coordinate 43,558,925, forward strand.
TCATTTAAATGGTAAGTCTGATTACCACAATCCTTGGAAGGGCATCATAACACTTAAGTAATATGTCAGGAAGCTTATAACTTTATATAAGGCATTAAACTTTGCAACTTTCAGTTTCTGTAACTCATTCATTACATAATAATAATAAGAAGAAGAAGAATTAAATAATAATAATAATAATAATGGATCTCCCAGAATCTTGGTAAGATTCCTACACTTTGGATCACAACTGACAGTCAAAAGAAGTCGTGGAAAGAGGCTGAAGAATAAAAAGATGATTTTTTATTTTAATGTCAAGTGCATTATCTATATGAAAACACATCCAAGTATACTCACACTGTAGTTCCAACCAACCAACGCATACAACACACACACACACACAAACAAGTATGAAAATCAATAATATCAACAAGATTTTTATTTTTATTTTGCATGACCACAACAAATAAAAATTAAACATTCAATACAAAAGCTATATAATTAGACAAGTACACATGAAATTAACAAACTTATCTAGATTGAGACATTTTAGGTTGTGCATTTCCTGGATATGCAGCAATTTTAGGTTTTATTCACACACATACAGAGAAAAATAATTTAATTATTAATAATACAGGACTGCAATATCATTTTATGTTAATTAAGCACAGTTATAAAAGAACAATTAAAACAAGCATTTAAATGAGAGCTATCAATGCTTAACTCTACACTAGTAGAAAACCATTCACTCCTTGCAAGTTTGAAAAGAGTGTTCTGATAAAGAGGATAACATAAAAAAGTACAAAATATATAAACAGCTATTGTTTTTCATTAATATTTTACAAATTATAAACACTGAAACTTGTAATAATGTAAAGAAAGTTGAAATGAAGTAGACATTTTGGCAAAAATAATGAATATGAAAGAAGTGAAGAAATCTGGAAATATTTTTATTATGAAATGAATTTACAACAATGAAGGAGAAAGTGATTTTGAAAGCAATTACTGCTGAAAGGGAATAATTCTCTAAAATAGAAATACTATTTTTTTTAATACAGAATCTTTCCTGGGAATAATTTTATTAATACTGAAATTATTTTTTAAAATTACACGCTCAATCCCTGTGGGTGAGTCACTGTTAAGGATGATGTAATGAGGATAATCATTTGGAATGGCATAACATATGCAATTCTGCAAGTCAGAATAAGAAAAGAATAAGAATTAGAAATTATGTTAATCACAGAACAAGATACAGGTTACACATAAACATATCTACGATTCACCTGATGGTTTGCACGTGTTGTTCCCTGGCCTGTTACATCAGCCACTGGTTATCTGCATCAGTCTGGATAACAGTTCATATTGATGAAATGTTCATTGAGTTCAGTTCCATAAAGTTCACAGTTTAGTTCTTAATTAACACAGACACTGTCATAAATTAACATGCAGTCCAGTGTAATTCCAGTTCCTCAACACTTATTAGTAAACCACACTTGGAATACATCAATTCAACGTTCAGCCACTTCACTTCCACAGTTGTAGCCTGTCCACTTGATAGTATGCTTAGTTATACGGACATTCCTGTAGCATGCTAATTCACCTTAGCACGCACCTTAGGAAACAATTTACTGTCACAATTCACAATTGTGGTCCGCATAACCCACTCTGGCACCTATCCCTTTGGTTCTGGCTTGTAGTACCTTAGTGACTGTAGACTTTGGACCAAGTCGACATCAGGGCCAAGATCTCCAAGTTAAGATGAATTTGCGTTGTCGTTGACATTGTTTCTTTGTCTCTTTGTGTATTTGTTTGTCCCTCGAAGCTGTGAAAATTCATAAGGGATTTTTTGCACATCAGCTTCATGTTATAAGATAGCTAAAACCTGTAATTTCATTCTTGGTTCTCATTTTAAATTCCTTTTACATAAGTTATTTAATTTCTTTTCAAATTACCAAGAATAACATTACAGTTTTTTCCAAATCATTTTAAAATACAATATTAACAAGAAGAAAAAAATTACAATTTGCAATAATGTATGTTATAAAAATTAACTATTTACAAAAATCATGTTTTACCATATTAGACAGTTTCTGGTACCGCTCCTTTAACCATAGAGGGACTTATGGGCCACAACTAAAATCGAGTAAATTTAATTTCTGCCAGATGGGGTATTTATACAAAATTTGGGGTTTTGCGTGTTAATCTTTCCTTCCGGACATAATCTCCCTCTTGTCTTGCCCTTTGTAAAATAGCCATGGTTGGATGGCCGTACTCAAAGACTGTTCTGCTAGGGCAAGTCTTGTGCCTTTAGAAGGTGACTGATTTTGTGTTCAGGCATGGTTGCACGTGCTGTGATTATGTAATCTGCATGTTTTCTCAGTGCGTCCGTTCTCAAGCATCTGGCCAGGCAACCGCTTCTATTCGACTCCCCACTTTTGAACCTTTAATCCTTAGTCGAGATCAAAGTTGACTGTCTCAAATTTCGAACATGGTTTTCTACACGGCAAAATTCAGAATGGCTTTTGCAGTGGCATCACGATTAAAGTTATAGTATCAAAGAATTTCGTTCAGTGATTCAATTTTATATTTCGAAAAAATATTCTGTGTATTAGTTTGCTTTTTCTCTCTCATAATACCATAATGACCTGAATCAAGATAGGCTATATAACATCAAGCCATTCCATAAAGAGCTCATCAGTAGCCCTGAAACTGTGAAAATTTTCCATTTAAAGTATATGTGTACATAGATGATTCCTGTTTCATTCAGATTGCATTTCTCATTCTGGGTATTTAATTTTAGGCTGTAGGAAATTATTTTTGTGTGGGTTGCATTATGCTGTGTAATAAATTCTTCTTTTTCAATGTCTTCCCAAAGGAGATTAAAACTTAATTCTGTCTCAGGCTTCTCACTCGGACAACTGTATGTTGTGAACTCCAGGGTAAGGATCAGCAACAAACTTATGCCCCAGATAATAACACTCATAATATTGTAGAAGAAGAACTTAGATCAACCTTTGTAAATTAACAAAACAATATAGTAACAGTCTTATACTCTGCTAACACTTATGCAAGCAAAGCCAAACAAATATACTATAAAATAATTTTATTTTAAGCAACATTCTGAAAATTGACATTTATATGATCGAGTACGCAGGCAAATATATAGTTAAAACATGCATCACATTTGTGTTAAATATTTACTTACTTAAATTTACTTTAAACAGTTAACAAAAAATAAATATGTCATGGTCATGAGGAAATATTATTAAAAATTTTTTTCTCCCTCTAAGTGTCATCATACTCTAAACGATTAACGAAACAGCCAAATTAGTTTAAACAAAGAAAGGGGCCAAAATGACCATTTTGTCAACAATGTGAAACCTAAGTGTAGAAATGCTAGATGAGGGAGAAATAGGTTTGATAGGGAGTTCATGCCCGGTAATTGAAAAGTGTAATTAACTTTGGAGGGATGCACACGTTTACCCCTCTGGTCAGCATCGCCAGAGCAATAAATCTGTCAGTGTACGGGAATATGTGTATAGGTCACTGAGAAGCTAATTTTGTCTGTGTTTTGAGTCCCTGAGTTTTGAAATGTAACTTATTTTTAAGAATCACCACTATAAAAGTCTAGTAGTTACATTTGATATTGTTTATGTGAAATTATTTGTTGAAATAGAATTTTGAGTTATTGGAAAGTTAAGATTTATATTACTATAGTTAAATGTATTGGTTTGTGTGTACAACCCTTTCTTGCTATGACTAGTGAACTCTTGCCAGGTGGCGATGAGTCACCATAGTAACTTAGTTTTAAAAACAAAATAAAAATAAAGTGTTCACTGAGATTTGTTTGTGCTCTGAGCTAGATAGTTAGGCAAATGGATACATCACTCAAAGGTGTCAACTTGGAATTCGATACTTGGCACTAAATGGAAGTGGACAGTCAGAATAATCATCAGCATGTACATGCAGTGCTGGATGGGGGTAGTGTGTGCTGGAGGGGAGTGTTCTAATCAGCTCAGTGAAAATGATGTACAAGGACTTTGCGTATAAAAGGGGATGACGGAAACAGACACCAGGAATGTAGTTTGGTAGAGGGGTAAGAAGACCCTCTAAGTTTCTCCCTGCTTTTTGAACCAAGAAACTCTACGAGCTGGGAGGCAATCAGCTAGAAAACTCTTGGACACTGCAATAAAGTGCCAGAAGTCTACCCGGCTGTATTTTGAAGGCACGCAGTCAGGGCCATCACAGATCAAGGTGGACCAGTCATATGGACAGTCATCTCGGGTTCTTCAAAGACTGTGCAAAGACCATGGGCAATTGATTATTTTCTAAGCAGAGATGGATTTCTGATGGACATCTAATGTTGCTGCGCTGGGAAATATTGCAGACAGAAGCAATCGTGATAATGCGTGGCATATCGCAGAAAAATGGCAAGGTTGACCATTAGTTAATTAATGAGAAGAGAAGAGAAATGAAACAAGAAATGATGAAAAAGTGAGAGTTGAGAAATAGGCCTAACGAGAAGCATAACAGGAGGTGAAACAGTTGACGGCTGTACTTGGGTTTCAGGGAGCAAACCAGTGTTGAGACGTCGATGGTGTTTTGTGCATCTTCAAGCCCCCCCCCCCCCCCCAGCAGGAGGAGAAAGTGACAATAACTATGTGTGCAGAAAAATACTAATTAGTGTAGGAATCTTAGAGCACATAAACCTAAAACTTAAACTAAAGCTTAGAACCTTAATTAAGAATTAAATTAAAAATAAACCTTAAATTTAAATCTACATTTATAAGTGAAGAATCGTTTCAAGATTAGTATAAGAAAATGCTGATGTGACTATCTTGAGAAGGACTTGCAAGTCGAATGACATTGTTTTCTGTTGAACTATTGAATTTTGATATAGGAGTAGTGGCTCCAGGACTTTTAAATAATGACTGGCCCTATTTAAAAATAGTACTGCATGAAGAAATTGAATTTCATATTTCTTTTGTTTTATTTCATCATTCATCATTCATCGTTCTTTCTTTCTTTTCTTTCCCCCACCCCACGGGTGTGAGTTGTGGCTGGCTGACTAACCATGTGTGAGAGGAAACCCATAGATCAATAAATTTGAATTTATACTTTGACATTGAGACTTTTCCTGTCTATGGTTTTGAAAGAGTGGTTGTGTTCGTTGTTACACATTGTGTCGTCTGTGCTGTCTACACTTCACCCTTACCCGTATACAAATCACACATGCAAACAAGTCGGCAATACGTAACCTACATGCAGAATAAAACTAGAGCCAAATAACCATCTTGGTATTCTGTGTGTGGATTTGTAACAATATCTGTGCAAGTCCTACGTGGCATCACCCTCCTTTCTTCGGCGACAACTGGTGACCCTGACGTGATAATAGGTAAAAAATTGTTTGCTGTGTATTTGCATCATTTCTTTTTCTGCTATCTATCTCATGTATCATCATATTTTGCAGTTATGATGGTTACAATATTTTGATTTAAGAAAGTGGTGAATTAAGTATTTGATATACCTGTTTGATGTTTTAATTTTTTAACATTTTGATTTTATACTCTGGTTTAATACTTATTTTTGTGTGTAACCATTTCGTGATTTCTTGAGTGCACAGGTATTTGCAAACAGTACCATAGGCCGATAAATTTGTTTTTGATTGTTTAGAAATTTAATACTTTATTACTGCCTAGTCAGAGAGGCAATCCGAGTTTTATGTCTCCAATTTGGTATTTTATTATTGAGAATATTTGTTTTATGCATTGAAGTATGTTTAGAAATTCTATTTGAATATTAAGGCAATTGGAGATCGTCTGTTCTACTTTGATTTTAGAGCCATGCCATTTTGAAGATTCGTTATGGTAGTAGAGAGGCAATGCTGTAGAGCTGACCCGAGGATAAATTCGTTTTCTTAGTTAATGAAGTATTTGTGTAGAGTCACAATACTATAGTCTACTAAGAGAAAAGTATCTTGTGTTTTGCATCAGTTGGAAAGTGAGCCGAATATCTGTTTTGAGATTTGAGCGCCCCGCGTAAATTCATCTGAGTTGATTGCGATGGCATTGGAGCCATGCACATATATTTATTTTGATGAAAACCTTGGAAGTCTGGAGATAAGAAACCTCGTTTCGTACATAAACACATTTTTTCCCCATTTGAATAATGTCATGTGAAACTAGAAAACAAAAAAACAAAAAATGGCTGACCTTGTGAAAGCAAAAAAGGAGTTCTTGGTGATAGGTAAGGAACTTGGCTATGAGAAGGAGGAATTGAAACAATACATTAGCAAAATGGTATGAAACAGAAAGAGAGGCTCGGGAGTTGAAGGAGCTGCAAAAGATCTTGAGTTATTAAGACAAGAAAACAAAGAGAAAAAAAACTGAAAGCTGCAAAAGACTTAGAGTTACTCAAGCAAGATGCAGAAGATAAAAGAATGCAAACAGAAAAGGGGAGTAAAGATGAGGAGTTAAGGTTACAGCAGGAACAACTTGACTTGGTTAAAGGGGAATTGAAAATCAGGGAGAAGATGTTAGAGAGCAACACAAAACATCAGGCCAAACAAAGTAAACCAAAAACCCGACTCGCGTTTTTCAACCCTGAAGTAGAAACCATAGATGAGTTTTTAATATGGTATGAAAGCTTTATCACAGATTTTAATTACACTGATACCGGGAAGAAGAGACAACTTGGTCACAGGGTGAAAGTTCATGCGCTTTCATGGATTTAACACTTGATCCAAATATTTCATTTTCAGATTTTAAGTCAGGGCTGATTCGGACATTTCAATGTACCACTGAAGGATTCCGTAAAATGTTTAGGAGCTCTATGTTGAAATCTGGCGATATGATGCAAGCATTCGGTGCTCGCTTACGGCACTACCTTGATAGGTGTATTGACCTCGCGGGTATCTAAAAAACCTTCGAGTGCCTTTTCGATTTGGTACTCAGAGACCAATTTATTCAGTGCATGCCGCGCATGATGGCGTCGCATTTACGACGCTGCTTACTCACTACATTTACAGACATGGTCAAGATGGCCGACCCTATACAATGACCACCCTGACCTAGTGTACAGGCCTGCCACAGGTGATAGCATACCCTACTTTCGAAAGCTGCACATATTTAGGGAACACCCACCTGCAACTAAAATGGGAAGACCTGTTATGAATCAGCCCACTCACATTAGGGTGCAGCAGGCAAGTCGTCCATCGAGACCGTGTTTTTCCACAGTGACGTGTTTTACCTGCCATAAGAAGGGCCATGTGTTTCGCGATTGTACAGCACTGCGTGATGTGAAAGTCTATACCAACACACCAGGGAAACTTAAGACACATATGGGTAAAGTGAATGGGCAACACACCAGCATTTTAGTCAACACTGGTGCATCCATTAATTGCGTAGACTCTAAAATGGTACAACCCAAACAATTCTTAAAAGGGAGCGTCTGTATCAGGTGCGTTATGGGTCATGTCAGCTTGTGAAAACAGGCTACAGTAAATGTTACATCTTCTGTATTTTCGGGTACCACTACAGCAGTAATAGTCGATGGTTTAGAATTTGGCATGATATTAGCAGCTGAACAAGTGCATACAAGTACTGATTATATATTTTCCGTCTACCCAGTGACAACACGGGCACAACACAAACAGGAAAAGAAAGAGCCACCGGCTTTGAAGATTGTTGAAACAAATTTCCCTCAGTTAACCACAGCCCAATTGAGTCATCTTCAACAAGAGAATAAGAGCCTATCCCCCTTCTTAAGGCTAGCAAGGAAAACAGTAGCACATCTACTCGATACAATATAGTGACATACTTCACCAAAAACGGGTTAGCTTTTAGGCGCAAACTTGAAAGGGGATGATAATCGATCCTCAACATGTTTACTTACACCAAAACCACTTAGACACCTAATCCTTTCCTTTGCCCACAATTCCATTATGTCTGGGCATCAAGGCACCCATCGTACCGAACGAGTCCGTGAAGATTTTTTTTGGCTAGGGTTGGGAAGAGATGTTCGCAAGGATGTACGCACTTGCGCACACTGTCAACAACACATAGACAAAGGGCGTGTAAAGAAAGTTCCCCTTGAAATTGTACCAACTGTTGAAGAACCTTTTGCAAAGGTTGGGTAGATATCATTGGACCTATCATACCAGCAGCAGCAGAGGGAAGGTATCGCTATATTCTTACCATGGTTGATTATGCAACACGTTACCCAGAGGCCATTGCCCAGATAAACATCACCTCAATGGAAGTAGCTGATGAACTATTAGACATTTTTTCTCGTACAGGGGTACCATGTGAAATCCTAAGTGATCGAGGAACTCAGTTCACGTCAGCAATGATGGAGGAAATTATGCGCCTCCCCGCCTGCAAACAGTTATTCTCGTCACCATACTATGCACAATCTAATGGTCTCGTTGAACATTTTAAGGAACGATAAAGAAAATGCTCATTATGATGGCTTCTGAACAACCAGAACAATGGCCACATTTCCTTTTGCCATTATTATTTGCATATCGAGAACTACCGCAAGAAAGCACAGGGTTTTCACCCTTTGAGCTCTTGTATGGCTGACGACACCGGGGTCCCCTCAAACTACTTACAAAAGGAGACACTATTACAGATACCAAAGACATACACACCTATGTATCCGAGATACGTCAGAGGTTGACTGAGACATGCTGAATTGCACAAGAAAACATCCGCGCAAAGCAACCCCGCTAAAAACGGAATTTTGATCGCAGCACTAGTAAATGTGCCTCAAGCCAGGTCAACAGGTGCTTCTCTTACGTCCAATGAACAATAACCAAATGCAGATGCATTGGCGAGGCCCGTATCGCGTCATCAAACGTGTAAAACTAAATGACTATGTCATTCAGATAGGTAACAAACAAAAGGTTTACCACATCAATATGCTAAAACGATTTTTCGAGTGAAATGATAAAAATACGCACACAGTGAATGTAGCCTTAATCTAACTTGATGACAACAACTTTAACACTGACACGATGTCAGTTGAAACAGTAGACACCTCTAACCCTAATGTTGTAACCGACCAGGTCAAGATTGATTCAAACTTAACGCCCAAACAGCATGAAGAAATGCGACATTTACTCCAAACACATGCACGCATATTCACCGACCAGCCAAGACACTCTAACCTAGTTGAACATTGTATCAAATTGTCAAGCAACAAAAAACCGGTACGACTCAAGCAGTACCCACAAAAATTCGAAATCACTAAATACATAGCTGAACAAGTACGTGAAATGGAAAGGCAAGGACTGATCGAGCCCTGTCAATCACCAAATTCCTCACCCATAATCCTAGCAAAAAAAAAAGATGGCACACTCCAGTTCTGTGTTGATTACCGGCAATTAAATCAGATTACGGAATTTGATGCTGAACCTATCCCAAATCAAGAAGAACTTTTTTCACTCTTGACCAAGGCTACCTACTATAGGTTGAAGTTCTTTGAAGTACGAAACTGCTGATTGAAACTACAGGAGCTAGCACCGAAGCTACATTATCAAGCTGCATGTGGAGCTACATTTCAAGCCTTGTTGAACTTCAAGTTCGAGGGTGAATTCAAGTCTTCTGGAACATTGTATGTTGCCATCATAAAGGACTATCCAATACTATACTGTGTGTAGTGATTGCCAAGACCCTACAGTTGTGAGGTGTACAGCTGTGAAGACAAGGGATCTTCAATTTCGCTTACCAAAGTTTGGGTAATGAGTTCATCTTCTAATTGGTTGTGAACCAATGTTGGAGGGTGCAGCAAGGTATTTTGATGCCTGAACTTCTAAGACTTGTCAGGAGAGAACAGCAGAAGATGCTGTGACATAACCAGCATCAATATGCAACCCCCCATGTTGTTCAAGTGATGGAATAACTGTGACTGTATTGAACTGTGAGAGTGAGGACTGCTTGATTCATATATACTCAAACATTTGTCCATCATTAATGAACTGGTGGCTGCATATTCGCATCTATATTGCTTTGTGCCTGGCAGCAACAGCAATTAGTCCACATTGAAGAACACATAGACAATCAGGTGAATGCATGTCCAGCTCTCAGTTTATATCGTAACATCTTTCTCTAATTTTTTTCCCTATTTCTTCTATTTCTAATTTTGTTATATAAAAGTTTAGGTAGAGATCTAATATTAGGTTTTTATATGAATTGAAAAGACATCTTGAACAATTTAAATTGAGGAGATCTAATTGTTATTATGAACTAATGTATAATCTGTGATCTGCTTGTAAATAGTGATTAAATGATTTTGTTAATTATTTAGTTATTTGTATAGTTAATAAAATGTTGATTTATTCTTTCCACTTTGGTTAAGTCACTTGCTAAAGGAAGTATGTAGGTTTGAGGGGGGGGGGGGTTGCCAAACATAAGTAAACTAAAAGTCAGTCATACATACTTTTGGGAAAGAATCCCTCAAACTGCAGGAATGTGTGTGGGTGAGAGAGAAATTGCTGTAATACCTAATTAATATGAATTAACAGGATTGCATTTTCACTCTGGACGAGTAACACCTAGAAAAGGGAAACAAGTAGTTTAGTTGTAGATTCTAGAGCTTGACTTAGTCTCCCAGACTACAAAAGATGAAGACCCGACTGGAGTGTGGGTTATGATAATTAATATTTGTAAATTAATTATTCACAGAACCTTGAAAGAAGGTTATATAACCCCACGTTTTCACACATAGGTAGTGATATAGATTAAACTAGAATTAAAACTGCTGGAGATGAAAGCATAGGTAAATTAGAATTAAAACTATTAAGTTAGAAAATAAATACTCAGTAAATTAATGAAACCAGTGCCAGATATATATGCTGATAAAACATAAGTAAATTCCAAAAGGTTCCTAACAAAATCTTTTTTTTTTCAAGGATTAGACTGAGTAAAAAATAAATATATAATATAAACTAAATAATATATGAATGCCCTAGTGAATGAATATGTGACAGACACTTTACTTTACCAAATATTTTTGTACAAACTAATAATACTGATTTGGTTACATATGTGGCAGCAAAATCAGCAAATATTTCTTTATTATTTTACCAGTAGTTCTCATGTCTGGAACCTCAACAACGATTGCATCCTCATTTCAAAATTGAATTTCTTGTGCACTTCTTTTAAATATCACATCTATATTGCTAGTAAATATTCTATTAAAAACTATGGTGAAATCTACCTACCTATGGTTGTGTAGATTTATTAGTTTCAGATAATTCACCCTCTACAGTTATATTACCTGATTGAAAATAATTAATTCTGTCTGATTATTTGCTTGTACAATACAACTTTTGTCTTCTACAAATCTTTACAATTATATTGGTTGGTTGGTTTGTTTAAATAATTCTCTCTTATTTTTATAATGTTTTCTCACTTATACTTAAAGATTTAAAATTTCTTTCTGATTTCTGGTTGAAAAACGAAAGATAACTGCAGGAGAAGAGAAAGATGCAAAGAGGTTCTATGAAAAATATTAAAGCCATGAAATTTAAAATAAAATTAACACCTGGTTATTTACATTTGGAATGGGGATATTTCTTGGCAGGTTAAAAATATCAAAACATAATCTGAAACATCTATTTTAAAAAATAATTGAAGTTTCAATTAGATGTTAAACTTAACTGTTGGGAGTAAACAGCTCACTAATTATTAGTTTTGAAAAGTTCTCCACATATAAATTAATTTGACCATGCATTTATAATTAAAAATTGCACTTCATAAAAGTAATCAAATAAATGGTTTTTTTTAAAATCAATTTCACAAGTTCATTAATGCAAAATCTGAAAAAAAAATGTACAAATTATTAAAATAAAAATTTTATTTCTGATTTTATATGATAAATTAAAGTACGGCACCCTCAACAAATTATTAAAATCAAAATTTAATTTCCGATTTTATATGATAAGTTAAGGTACTTCACCATCAGCATCTTCAAATGTGATAAAAGCCACTCCTTTCTTAAGATCTATCTTGATGTCTGCCACTGGACCTCCTCCCGATCGACGAGTATTTTCAAAATAATTCAAAAAGGTGCCGCTATTGGTTAAAGGGCTAAAACCTTGAATGGCTACAGTGGTTAATTCTTCAGGTATATCTTGAAAAGCAGTTTGTGCAAAGAGGCTGGTTTTCAGTTGACAGCCATCCAGAGTGTGATTTCTTGATAAAACTCCTGTCACAGCTGAACAAAATATCAAACTAACTTTAAAGCACTACAACACACCATTATAAATATTTCTTCATTGTCACTAATTAAAATATTAGTATTATCTTAAGTTGTTTTCTTATATTTTGTAAGGAGGAAAGTCTAGTTTTATCCAGGATTGAAGATCTATGCTGAATATACCTTAAGTATCCCACTGAATAAATTAATTAGTTAACCCATTAATTTTGATTGGATATCTAGTATTCATCCAGATAAAATACTGAAGACAGTTTGTATATAAAGAACATAAAAGTAAATATATGTTGAACTGACAAAAACTGTTTGTGTCTAGCTTAATTATAAATTTCAAGTTAATTTTGTACTATTTATAGAATATGTGCATGGATATCAACAAGACTACAATGCATTTTGAAAGAAGACATCAAAAGATGGCTTGAAACAGAAACAACAGCAAGCAGCATATAATAAATATGTAAACGCCCACTTTTTAAAAAGAAAATATAACAAATGTCGTAATGATAGGGGAAAAGTAAATATGAGAAAGTTACATTTGGAGGACAATATATTTGTTATTTCTGCTTTGGCATCTTATGTTCTCTGTATATTTTAACTTATCAGATCAACTCATGACAGCTGTAAATTATGACAACTTATTATAATATAATACAACAATAATGACAGCAGTAAATTAAGACAACATATAATAATATAACACAACAATAATGCAACAGATCCTTAATATTTATAATGTTCGTGTTCCTAGAGATTACCTCAAATATAGAAATGTATAGCTTTGTGGAAAATAGTAGCAGTCTTTCAATAACTTTAATCTTTTCACATTTTCCTTTAAAACATATTTTTCATTTTTTTGCAACATTTTGTCAAAGAAGATGAAATCAACATATATAAAAATAATTACCTTGGATAGAGAATGCATAATAATGAGCCAGAGAAGACAAATTTATTTGGATAGCGAATGCATAATAATGAGCCAGAGAAGACAAATTTATTTGGATAGCGAATGCATAATAATGAGCCAGAGAAGAAAAATTTATAACAGTTTGCTTTAAAATAGGCACTAAAAATGCTATTACAACCATTAGTAACTCTGCTGTATGCAGTTTCTAGGATTAAAAAAAAAAAAAAACTTTACCTTGTACACAAAAATTAACTTTTGCTAAAAGTTGAACTTTCATGAAAGAAAATTCAATTAAAGATAGATTGCCTGGACCAACTGTATGCTACAATACTGGACCTCATTCTGCTCTTTAGTGTGTGAGCTTAGTCACTAACTTACCCTCCTGATGTTACCCAAATACATAATGTTCTGACACTGAAAAGAACAAGGTATATATATCATTAAACAGTGTAAAGAATGAAGGTGCCTCATTTCTCTTCATCGTTCACTGTAACCAATCTTGAGTACATAAATAGTATTTAATAAATGATACTTCATAGAACTGTAAACCACATAAAACTGATCAGTGTAAGTAAGGACAAGGTGTACAAACAATTACTGAATTAGGCTGTAAATAAGCAAAAATGTGAACATTGAGAAAATGAATACCAAGCATCAACTGTATTTTGCATAATTACTGCAATATTTATTTCCCCAAATAATACAATTAATCAATTAATCATTTTGACTGCTACTGGTTTTATTAACAGGGTTTCCGTTTCTCACATACTGTGAAAATAATAATAGTAAAAATATAAAAGGTCAAAAATATTTTAATGACAAATGCATAAACTCTATGGAAATAGTGTTAATGCAGATCCAGCATTTAATTTAAATTTAACAAATGCTTCAGATTGGTAGCTTAACTTTTTGTTATAGGTAAACAAAAAGAAATGAAAAAGTTTTAAACTTTTAAAAGAATCTTGCAAAATCTCATAAAAATGTCATCTGTAATTATTTACCTTCCTTATCTTCAAATGTAATGAAAGCTTCTCCTTTTCTAGAATCCACTTTAACATTTGACACTGGACCACCTCCAGATCGTCGTTTATTTTCAAAATAATTCATCAAAGTATCCTCAGTGGTTGAAGACTTGAGACCTTGAATGGAAATGGTCAGTGAATGGGATGTGTCTGCAGTTGGAGCAGATGATGAGGTATCTGTATAGAGGCTGACTGTCAAATTTTTGCCATCCAAAGAATGTTTCCTTGATAATACTCTAGACACAGCTGGATTAGAAAAAATATTTATATACAGCTTTGTTATTCATAAGAGCAAATTACTAGCACAAAAAGGAAGTCTCTAATTTAATTATTTCTATTTAGCACATATGTCTGATTACCTCAAACTGAGAATAGTCATTTAAATGGTAAGTCTGATTACCACAATCCTTGGAAGGGCATCATAACACTTAAGTAATATGTCAGGAAGCTTATAACTTTATATAAGGCATTAAACTTTGCAGCTTTCAGTTTCTGTAACTCATTCATTACATAATAATAATAAGAAGAAGAAGAATTAAATAATAATAATAATAATAATGGATCTCCCAGAATCTTGGTAAGATTCCTACACTTTGGATCACAACTGACAGTCAAAAGAAGTCGTGGAAAGAGGCTGAAGAATAAAAAGATGATTTTTTATTTTAATGTCAAGTGCATTATCTATATGAAAACACATCCAAGTATACTCACACTGTAGTTCCAACCAACCAACGCATACAACACACACACACACACAAACAAGTATGAAAATCAATAATATCAACAAGATTTTTATTTTTATTTTGCATGACCACAACAAATAAAAATTAAACATTCAATACAAAAGCTATATAATTAGACAAGTACACATGAAATTAACAAACTTATCTAGATTGAGACATTTTAGGTTGTGCATTTCCTGGATATGCAGCAATTTTAGGTTTTATTCACACACATACAGAGAAAAATAATTTAATTATTAATAATACAGGACTGCAATATCATTTTATGTTAATTAAGCACAGTTATAAAAGAACAATTAAAACAAGCATTTAAATGAGAGCTATCAATGCTTAACTCTACACTAGTAGAAAACCATTCACTCCTTGCAAGTTTGAAAAGAGTGTTCTGATAAAGAGGATAACATAAAAAAGTACAAAATATATAAACAGCTATTGTTTTTCATTAATATTTTACAAATTATAAACACTGAAACTTGTAATAATGTAAAGAAAGTTGAAATGAAGTAGACAAAGAAATTTTGGCAAAAATAATGAATATGAAAGAAGTGAAGAAATCTGGAAATATTTTTATTATGAAATGAATTTACAACAATGAAGGAGAAAGTGATTTTGAAAGCAATTACTGCTGAAAGGGAATAATTCTCTAAAATAGAAATACTATTTTTTTTAATACAGAATCTTTCCTGGGAATAATTTTATTAATACTGAAATTATTTTTTAAAATTACACGCTCAATCCCTGTGGGTGAGTCACTGTTAAGGATGATGTAATGAGGATAATCATTTGGAATGGCATAACATGCAATTCTGCAAGTCAGAATAAGAAAAGAATAAGAATTAGAAATTATGTTAATCACAGAACAAGATACAGGTTACACATAAACATATCTACGATTCACCTGATGGTTTGCACGTGTTGTTCCCTGGCCTGTTACATCAGCCACTGGTTATCTGCATCAGTCTGGATAACAGTTCATATTGATGAAATGTTCATTGAGTTCAGTTCCATAAAGTTCACAGTTTAGTTCTTAATTAACACAGACACTGTCATAAATTAACATGCAGTCCAGTGTAATTCCAGTTCCTCAACACTTATTAGTAAACCACACTTGGAATACATCAATTCAACGTTCAGCCACTTCACTTCCACCGTTGTAGCCTGTCCACTTGATAGTATGCTTAGTTATACGGACATTCCTGTAGCATGCTAATTCACCTTAGCTCGCACCTTAGGAAACAATTTACTGTCACAATTCACAATTGTGGTCCGCATAACCCACTCTGGCACCTATCCCTTTGGTTCTGGCTTGTAGTACCTTAGTGACTGTAGACTTTGGACCAAGTCGACATCAGGGCCAAGATCTCCAAGTTAAGATGAATTTGCGTTGTCGTTGACATTGTTTCTTTGTCTCTTTGTGTATTTGTTTGTCCCTCGAAGCTGTGAAAATTCATAAGGGATTTTTTGCACATCAGCTTCATGTTATAAGATAGCTAAAACCTGTAATTTCATTCTTGGTTCTCATTTTAAATTCCTTTTACATAAGTTATTTAATTTCTTTTCAAATTACCAAGAATAACATTACAGTTTTTTCCAAATCATTTTAAAATACAATATTAACAAGAAGAAAAAAATTACAATTTGCAATAATGTATGTTATAAAAATTAACTATTTACAAAAATCATGTTTTACCATATTAGACAGTTTCTGGTACCGCTCCTTTAACCATAGAGGGACTTATGGGCCACAACTAAAATCGAGTAAATTTAATTTCTGCCAGATGGGGTATTTATACAAAATTTGGGGTTTTGCGTGTTAATCTTTCCTTCCGGACATAATCTCACTCTTGTCTTGCCCTTTGTAAAATAGTCATGGTTGGATGGCCGTACTCAAAGACTGTTCTGCTAGGGCAAGTCTTGTGCCTTTAGAAGGTGACTGATTTTGTGTTCAGGCATGGTTGCACGTGCTGTGATTATGTAATCTGCATGTTTTCTCAGTGCGTCCGTTCTCAAGCATCTGGCCAGGCAACCGCTTCTATTCGACTCCCCACTTTTGAACCTTTAATCCTTAGTCGAGATCAAAGTTGACTGTCTCAAATTTCGAACATGGTTTTCTACACGGCAAAATTCAGAATGGCTTTTGCAGTGGCATCACGATTAAAGTTATAGTATCAAAGAATTTCGTTCAGTGATTCAATTTTATATTTCGAAAAAATATTCTGTGTATTAGTTTGCTTTTTCTCTCTCATAATACCATAATGACCTGAATCAAGATAGGCTATATAACATCAAGCCATTCCATAAAGAGCTCATCAGTAGCCCTGAAACTGTGAAAATTTTCCATTTAAAGTATATGTGTACATAGATGATTCCTGTTTCATTCAGATTGCATTTCTCATTCTGGGTATTTAATTTTAGGCTGTAGGAAATTATTTTTGTGTGGGTTGCATTATGCTGTGTAATAAATTCTTCTTTTTCAATGTCTTCCCAAAGGAGATTAAAACTTAATTCTGTCTCAGGCTTCTCACTCGGACAACTGTATGTTGTGAACTCCAGGGTAAGGATCAGCAACAAACTTATGCCCCAGATAATAACACTCATAATATTGTAGAAGAAGAACTTAGATCAACCTTTGTAAATTAACAAAACAATATAGTAACAGTCTTATACTCTGCTAACACTTATGCAAGCAAAGCCAAACAAATATACTATAAAATAATTTTATTTTAAGCAACATTCTGAAAATTGACATTTATATGATCGAGTACGCAGGCAAATATATAGTTAAAACATGCATCACATTTGTGTTAAATATTTACTTACTTAAATTTACTTTAAACAGTTAACAAAAAATAAATATGTCATGGTCATGAGGAAATATTATTAAAAAATTTTTTCTCCCTCTAAGTGTCATCATACTCTAAACGATTAACGAAACAGCCAAATTAGTTTAAACAAAGAAAGGGGCCAAAATGACCATTTTGTCAACAATGTGAAACCTAAGTGTAGAAATGCTAGATGAGGGAGAAATAGGTTTGATAGGGAGTTCATGCCCGGTAATTGAAAAGTGTAATTAACTTTGGAGGGATGCACACGTTTACCCCTCTGGTCAGCATCGCCAGAGCAATAAATCTGTCAGTGTACGGGAATATGTGTATAGGTCACTGAGAAGCTAATTTTGTCTGTGTTTTGAGTCCCTGAGTTTTGAAATGTAACTTATTTTTAAGAATCACCACTATAAAAGTCTAGTAGTTACATTTGATATTGTTTATGTGAAATTATTTGTTGAAATAGAATTTTGAGTTATTGGAAAGTTAAGATTTATATTACTATAGTTAAATGTATTGGTTTGTGTGTACAACCCTTTCTTGCTATGACTAGTGAACTCTTGCCAGGTGGCGATGAGTCACCATAGTAACTTAGTTTTAAAAACAAAATAAAAATAAAGTGTTCACTGAGATTTGTTTGTGCTCTGAGCTAGATAGTTAGGCAAATGGATACATCACTCAAAGGTGTCAACTTGGAATTCGATACTTGGCACTAAATGGAAGTGGACAGTCAGAATAATCATCAGCATGTACATGCAGTGCTGGATGGGGGTAGTGTGTGCTGGAGGGGAGTGTTCTAATCAGCTCAGTGAAAATGATGTACAAGGACTTTGCGTATAAAAGGGGATGACGGAAACAGACACCAGGAATGTAGTGTTTGGTAGAGGGGTAAGAAGACCCTCTAAGTTTCTCCCTGCTTTTTGAACCAAGAAACTCTACGAGCTGGGAGGCAATCAGCTAGAAAACTCTTGGACACTGCAATAAAGTGCCAGAAGTCTACCCGGCTGTATTTTGAAGGCACGCAGTCAGGGCCATCACAGATCAAGGTGGACCAGTCATATGGACAGTCATCTCGGGTTCTTCAAAGACTGTGCAAAGACCATGGGCAATTGATTATTTTCTAAGCAGAGATGGATTTCTGATGGACATCTAATGTTGCTGCGCTGGGAAATATTGCAGACAGAAGCAATCGTGATAATGCGTGGCATATCGCAGAAAAATGGCAAGGTTGACCATTAGTTAATTAATGAGAAGAGAAGAGAAATGAAACAAGAAATGATGAAAAAGTGAGAGTTGAGAAATAGGCCTAACGAGAAGCATAACAGGAGGTGAAACAGTTGACGGCTGTACTTGGGTTTCAGGGAGCAAACCAGTGTTGAGACGTCGATGGTGTTTTGTGCATCTTCAAGCCCCCCCCCCCCAGCAGGAGGAGAAAGTGACAATAACTATGTGTGCAGAAAAATACTAATTAGTGTAGGAATCTTAGAGCACATAAACCTAAAACTTAAACTAAAGCTTAGAACCTTAATTAAGAATTAAATTAAAAATAAACCTTAAATTTAAATCTACATTTATAAGTGAAGAATCGTTTCAAGATTAGTATAAGAAAATGCTGATGTGACTATCTTGAGAAGGACTTGCAAGTCGAATGACATTGTTTTCTGTTGAACTATTGAATTTTGATATAGGAGTAGTGGCTCCAGGACTTTTAAATAATGACTGGCCCTATTTAAAAATAGTACTGCATGAAGAAATTGAATTTCATATTTCTTTTGTTTTATTTCATCATTCATCATTCATCATTCTTTCTTTCTTTTCTTTCCCCCACCCCACGGGTGTGAGTTGTGGCTGGCTGACTAACCATGTGTGAGAGGAAACCCATAGATCAATAAATTTGAATTTATACTTTGACATTGAGACTTTTCCTGTCTATGGTTTTGAAAGAGTGGTTGTGTTCGTTGTTACACATTGTGTCGTCTGTGCTGTCTACACTTCACCCTTACCCGTATACAAATCACACATGCAAACAAGTCGGCAATACGTAACCTACATGCAGAATAAAACTAGAGCAAAATAACCATCTTGGTATTCTGTGTGTGGATTTGTAACAATATCTGTGCAAGTCCTACGTGGCATCACCCTCCTTTCTTCGGCGACAACTGGTGACCCTGACGTGATAATAGGTAAAAAATTGTTTGCTGTGTATTTACATCATTTCTTTTTCTGCTATCTATCTCATGTATCATCATATTTTGCAGTTATGATGGTTACAATATTTTGATTTAAGAAAGTGGTGAATTAAGTATTTGATATACCTGTTTGATGTTTTAATTTTTTAACATTTTGATTTTATACTCTGGTTTAATACTTATTTTTGTGTGTAACCATTTCGTGATTTCTTGAGTGCACAGGTATTTGCAAACAGTACCATTGGCCGATAAATTTGTTTTTGATTGTTTAGAAATTTAATACTTTATTACTGCCTAGTCAGAGAGGCAATCCGAGTTTTATGTCTCCAATTTGGTATTTTATTATTGAGAATATTTGTTTTATGCATTGAAGTATGTTTAGAAATTCTATTTGAATATTAAGGCAATTGGAGATCGTCTGTTCTACTTTGATTTTAGAGCCATGCCATTTTGAAGATTCGTTATGGTAGTAGAGAGGCAATGCTGTAGAGCTGACCCGAGGATAAATTCGTTTTCTTAGTTAATGAAGTATTTGTGTAGAGTCACAATACTATAGTCTACTAAGAGAAAAGTATCTTGTGTTTTGCATCAGTTGGAAAGTGAGCCGAATATTTGTTTTGAGATTTGAGCGCCCCGCGTAAATTCATCTGAGTTGATTGCGATGGCATTGGAGCCATGCACATATATTTATTTTGATGAAAACCTTGGAAGTCTGGAGATAAGAAACCTTGTTTCGTACATAAACACATTTTTTCCCCATTTGAATAATGTCATGTGAAACTAGAAAACAAAAAAACAAAAAATGGCTGACCTTGTGAAAGCAAAAAAGGAGTTCTTGGTGATAGGTAAGGAACTTGGCTATGAGAAGGAGGAATTGAAACAATACATTAGCAAAATGGTATGAAACAGAAAGAGAGGCTCGGGAGTTGAAGGAGCTGCAAAAGATCTTGAGTTATTAAGACAAGAAAACAAAGAGAAAAAAAACTGAAAGCTGCAAAAGACTTAGAGTTACTCAAGCAAGATGCAGAAGATAAAAGAATGCAAACAGAAAAGGGGAGTAAAGATGAGGAGTTAAGGTTACAGCAGGAACAACTTGACTTGGTTAAAGGGGAATTGAAAATCAGGGAGAAGATGTTAGAGAGCAACACAAAACATCAGGCCAAACAAAGTAAACCAAAAACCCGACTCGCATTTTTCAACCCTGAAATAGAAACCATAGATGAGTTTTTAATATGGTATGAAAGCTTTATCACAGATTTTAATTACACTGATACCGGGAAGAAGAGACAACTTGGTCACAGGGTGAAAGTTCATGCGCTTTCATGGATTTAACACTTGATCCAAATATTTCATTTTCAGATTTTAAGTCAGGGCTAATTCGGACATTTCAATGTACCACTGAAGGATTCCGTAAAATGTTTAGGAGCTCTATGTTGAAATCTGGCGATATGATGCAAGCATTCGGTGCTCGCTTACGGCACTACCTTGATAGGTGTATTGACCTCGCGGGTATCTAAAAAACCTTCGAGTGCCTTTTCGATTTGGTACTCAGAGACCAATTTATTCAGTGCATGCCGAGCATGATGGCGTCGCATTTACGATGCTGCTTACTCACTACATTTACAGACATGGTCAAGATGGCCGACCCTATACAATGACCACCCTGACCTAGTGTACAGGCCTGCCACAGGTGATAGCATACCCTACTTTCGAAAGCTGCACATATTTAGGGAACACCCACCTGCAACTAAAATGGGAAGACCTGTTATGAATCAGCCCACTCACATTAGGGTGCAGCAGGCAAGTCGTCCATCGAGACTGTGTTTTTCCACAGTGACGTGTTTTACCTGCCATAAGAAGGGCCATGTGTTTCGCGATTGTACAGCACTGCGTGATGTGAAAGTCTATACCAACACACCAGGGAAACTTAAGACACATATGGGTAAAGTGAATGGGCAACACACCAGCATTTTAGTCAACACTGGTGCATCCATTAATTGCGTAGACTCTAAAATGGTACAACCCAAACAATTCTTAAAAGGGAGCGTCTGTATCAGGTGCGTTATGGGTCATGTCAGCTTGTGAAAACAGGCTACAGTAAATGTTACATCTTCTGTATTTTCGGGTACCACTACAGCAGTAATAGTCGATGGTTTAGAATTTGGCATGATATTAGCAGCTGAACAAGTGCATACAAGTACTGATTATATATTTTCCGTCTACCCAGTGACAACACGGGCACAACACAAACGGGAAAAGAAAGAGCCACCGGCTTTGAAGATTGTTGAAACAAATTTCCCTCAGTTAACCACAGCCCAATTGAGTCATCTTCAACAAGAGAATAAGAGCCTATCCCCCTTCTTAAGGCTAGCAAGGAAAACAGTAGCACATCTACTCGATACAATATAGTGACATACTTCACCAAAAACGGGTTAGCTTTTAGGCGCAAACTTGAAAGGGGATGATAATCGATCCTCAACATGTTTACTTACACCAAAACCACTTAGACACCTAATCCTTTCCTTTGCCCACAATTCCATTATGTCTGGGCATCAAGGCACCCATCGTACCGAACGAGTCCGTGAAGATTTTTTTTGGCTAGGGTTGGGAAGAGATGTTCGCAAGGATGTACGCACTTGCGCACACTGTCAACAACACATAGACAAAGGGCGTGTAAAGAAAGTTCCCCTTGAAATTGTACCAACTGTTGAAGAACCTTTTGCAAAGGTTGGGTAGATATCATTGGACCTATCATACCAGCAGCAGCAGAGGGAAGGTATCGCTATATTCTTACCATGGTTGATTATGCAACACGTTACCCAGAGGCCATTGCCCAGATAAACATCACCTCAATGGAAGTAGCTGATGAACTATTAGACATTTTTTCTCGTACAGGGGTACCATGTGAAATCCTAAGTGATCGAGGAACTCAGTTCACGTCAGCAATGATGGAGGAAATTATGCGCCTCCCCGCCTGCAAACAGTTATTCTCGTCACCATACTATGCACAATCTAATGGTCTCGTTGAACATTTTAAGGAACGATAAAGAAAATGCTCATTATGATGGCTTCTGAACAACCAGAACAATGGCCACATTTCCTTTTGCCATTATTATTTGCATATCGAGAACTACCGCAAGAAAGCACAGGGTTTTCACCCTTTGAGCTCTTGTATGGCTGACGACACCGGGGTCCCCTCAAACTACTTACAAAAGGAGACACTATTACAGATACCAAAGACATACACACCTATGTATCCGAGATACGTCAGAGGTTGACTGAGACATGCTGAATTGCACAAGAAAACATCCGCGCAAAGCAACCCCGCTAAAAACGGAATTTTGATCGCAGCACTAGTAAATGTGCCTCAAGCCAGGTCAACAGGTGCTTCTCTTACGTCCCATGAACAATAACCAAATGCAGATGCATTGGCGAGGCCCATATCGCGTCATCAAACGTGTAAAACTAAATGACTATGTCATTCAGATAGGTAACAAACAAAAGGTTTACCACATCAATATGCTAAAACGATTTTTCGAGTGAAATGATAAAAATACGCACACAGTGAATGTAGCCTTAATCTAACTTGATGACAACAACTTTAACACTGACACGATGTCAGTTGAAACAGTAGACACCTCTAACCCTAATGTTGTAACCGACCAGGTCAAGATTGATTCAAACTTAACGCCCAAACAGCATGAAGAAATGCGACATTTACTCCAAACACATGCACGCATATTCACCGACCAGCCAAGACACTCTAACCTAGTTGAACATTGTATCAAATTGTCAAGCAACAAAAAACCGGTACGACTCAAGCAGTACCCACAAAAATTCGAAATCACTAAATACATAGCTGAACAAGTACGTGAAATGGAAAGGCAAGGACTGATCGAGCCCTGTCAATCACCAAATTCCTCACCCATAATCCTAGCAAAAAAAAAAGATGGCACACTCCAGTTCTGTGTTGATTACCGGCAATTAAATCAGATTACGGAATTTGATGCTGAACCTATCCCAAATCAAGAAGAACTTTTTTCACTCTTGACCAAGGCTACCTACTATAGGTTGAAGTTCTTTGAAGTACGAAACTGCTGATTGAAACTACAGGAGCTAGCACCGAAGCTACATTATCAAGCTGCATGTGGAGCTACATTTCAAGCCTTGTTGAACTTCAAGTTCGAGGGTGAATTCAAGTCTTCTGGAACATTGTATGTTGCCATCATAAAGGACTATCCAATACTATACTGTGTGTAGTGATTGCCAAGACCCTACAGTTGTGAGGTGTACAGCTGTGAAGACAAGGGATCTTCAATTTCGCTTACCAAAGTTTGGGTAATGAGTTCATCTTCTAATTGGTTGTGAACCAATGTTGGAGGGTGCAGCAAGGTATTTTGATGCCTGAACTTCTAAGACTTGTCAGGAGAGAACAGCAGAAGATGCTGTGACATAACCAGCATCAATATGCAACCCCCCATGTTGTTCAAGTGATGGAATAACTGTGACTGTATTGAACTGTGAGAGTGAGGACTGCTTGATTCATATATACTCAAACATTTGTCCATCATTAATGAACTGGTGGCTGCATATTCGCATCTATATTGCTTTGTGCCTGGCAGCAACAGCAATTAGTCCACATTGAAGAACACATAGACAATCAGGTGAATGCATGTCCAGCTCTCAGTTTATATCGTAACATCTTTCTCTAATTTTTTTCCCTATTTCTTCTATTTCTAATTTTGTTATATAAAAGTTTAGGTAGAGATCTAATATTAGGTTTTTATATGAATTGAAAAGACATCTTGAACAATTTAAATTGAGGAGATCTAATTGTTATTATGAACTAATGTATAATCTGTGATCTGCTTGTAAATAGTGATTAAATGATTTTGTTAATTATTTAGTTATTTGTATAGTTAATAAAATGTTGATTTATTCTTTCCACTTTGGTTAAGTCACTTGCTAAAGGAAGTATGTAGGTTTGAGGGGGGGGGGGGTTGCCAAACATAAGTAAACTAAAAGTCAGTCATACATACTTTTGGGAAAGAATCCCTCAAACTGCAGGAATGTGTGTGGGTGAGAGAGAAATTGCTGTAATACCTAATTAATATGAATTAACAGGATTGCATTTTCACTCTGGACGAGTAACACCTAGAAAAGGGAAACAAGTAGTTTAGTTGTAGATTCTAGAGCTTGACTTAGTCTCCCAGACTACAAAAGATGAAGACCCGACTGGAGTGTGGGTTATGATAATTAATATTTGTAAATTAATTATTCACAGAACCTTGAAAGAAGGTTATATAACCCCACGTTTTCACACATAGGTAGTGATATAGATTAAACTAGAATTAAAACTGCTGGAGATGAAAGCATAGGTAAATTAGAATTAAAACTATTAAGTTAGAAAATAAATACTCAGTAAATTAATGAAACCAGTGCCAGATATATATGCTGATAAAACATAAGTAAATTCCAAAAGGTTCCTAACAAAATCTTTTTTTTTTCAAGGATTAGACTGAGTAAAAAATAAATATATAATATAAACTAAATAATATATGAATGCCCTAGTGAATGAATATGTGACAGACACTTTACTTTACCAAATATTTTTGTACAAACTAATAATACTGATTTGGTTACATATGTGGCAGCAAAATCAGCAAATATTTCTTTATTATTTTACCAGTAGTTCTCATGTCTGGAACCTCAACAACGATTGCATCCTCATTTCAAAATTGAATTTCTTGTGCACTTCTTTTAAATATCACATCTATATTGCTAGTAAATATTCTATTAAAAACTATGGTGAAATCTACCTACCTATGGTTGTGTAGATTTATTAGTTTCAGATAATTCACCCTCTACAGTTATATTACCTGATTGAAAATAATTAATTCTGTCTGATTATTTGCTTGTACAATACAACTTTTGTCTTCTACAAATCTTTACAATTATATTGGTTGGTTGGTTTGTTTAAATAATTCTCTCTTATTTTTATAATGTTTTCTCACTTATACTTAAAGATTTAAAATTTCTTTCTGATTTCTGGTTGAAAAACGAAAGATAACTGCAGGAGAAGAGAAAGATGCAAAGAGGTTCTATGAAAAATATTAAAGCCATGAAATTTAAAATAAAATTAACACCTGGTTATTTACATTTGGAATGGGGATATTTCTTGGCAGGTTAAAAATATCAAAACATAATCTGAAACATCTATTTTAAAAAATAATTGAAGTTTCAATTAGATGTTAAACTTAACTGTTGGGAGTAAACAGCTCACTAATTATTAGTTTTGAAAAGTTCTCCACATATAAATTAATTTGACCATGCATTTATAATTAAAAATTGCACTTCATAAAAGTAATCAAATAAATGGGTTTTTTTAAAATCAATTTCACAAGTTCATTAATGCAAAATCTGAAAAAAAAATGTACAAATTATTAAAATAAAAATTTTATTTCTGATTTTATATGATAAATTAAAGTACGGCACCCTCAACAAATTATTAAAATCAAAATTTAATTTCCGATTTTATATGATAAGTTAAGGTACTTCACCATCAGCATCTTCAAATGTGATAAAAGCCACTCCTTTCTTAAGATCTATCTTGATGTCTGCCACTGGACCTCCTCCCGATCGACGAGTATTTTCAAAATAATTCAAAAAGGTGTCGCTATTGGTTAAAGGGCTAAAACCTTGAATGGCTACAGTGGTTAATTCTTCAGGTATATCTTGAAAAGCAGTTTGTGCAAAGAGGCTGGTTTTCAGTTGACAGCCATCCAGAGTGTGATTTCTTGATAAAACTCCTGTCACAGCTGAACAAAATATCAAACTAACTTTAAAGCACTACAACACTCCATTATAAATATTTCTTCATTGTCACTAATTAAAATATTAGTATTATCTTAAGTTGTTTTCTTATATTTTGTAAGGAGGAAAGTCTAGTTTTATCCAGGATTGAAGATCTATGCTGAATATACCTTAAGTATCCCACTGAATAAATTAATTAGTTAACCCATTAATTTTGATTGGATATCTAGTATTCATCCAGATAAAATACTGAAGACAGTTTGTATATAAAGAACATAAAAGTAAATATATGTTGAACTGACAAAAACTGTTTGTGTCTAGCTTAATTATAAATTTCAAGTTAATTTTGTACTATTTATAGAATATGTGCATGGATATCAACAAGACTACAATGCATTTTGAAAGAAGACATCAAAAGATGGCTTGAAACAGAAACAACAGCAAGCAGCATATAATAAATATGTAAACGCCCACTTTTTAAAAAGAAAATATAACAAATGTCGTAATGATAGGGGAAAAGTAAATATGAGAAAGTTACATTTGGAGGACAATATATTTGTTATTTCTGCTTTGGCATCTTATGTTCTCTGTATATTTTAACTTATCAGATCAACTCATGACAGCTGTAAATTATGACAACTTATTATAATATAATACAACAATAATGACAGCAGTAAATTAAGACAACATATAATAATATAACACAACAATAATGCAACAGATCCTTAATATTTATAATGTTCGTGTTCCTAGAGATTACCTCAAATATAGAAATGTATAGCTTTGTGGAAAATAGTAGCAGTCTTTCAATAACTTTAATCTTTTCACATTTTCCTTTAAAACATATTTTTCATTTTTTTGCAACATTTTGTCAAAGAAGATGAAATCAACATATATAAAAATAATTACCTTGGATAGAGAATGCATAATAATGAGCCAGAGAAGACAAATTTATTTGGATAGCGAATGCATAATAATGAGCCAGAGAAGAAAAATGTATAACAGTTTGCTTTAAAATAGGCACTAAAAATGCTATTACAACCATTAGTAACTCTGCTGTATGCAGTTTCTAGGATTAAAAAAAAAAAAAACTTTACCTTGTACACAAAAATTAACTTTTGCTAAAAGTTGAACTTTCATGAAAGAAAATTCAATTAAAGATAGATTGCCTGGACCAACTGTATGCTACAATACTGGACCTCATTCTGCTCTTTAGTGTGTGAGCTTAGTCACTAACTTACCCTCCTGATGTTACCCAAATACATAATGTTCTGACACTGAAAAGAACAAGGTATATATATCATTAAACAGTGTAAAGAATGAAGGTGCCTCATTTCTCTTCATCGTTCACTGTAACCAATCTTGAGTACATAAATAGTATTTAATAAATGATACTTCATAGAACTGTAAACCACATAAAACTGATCAGTGTAAGTAAGGACAAGGTGTACAAACAATTACTGAATTAGGCTGTAAATAAGCAAAAATGTGAACATTGAGAAAATGAATACCAAGCATCAACTGTATTTTGCATAATTACTGCAATATTTATTTCCCCAAATAATACAATTAATCAATTAATCATTTTGACTGCTACTGGTTTTATTAACAGGGTTTCCGTTTCTCACATACTGTGAAAATAATAATAGTAAAAATATAAAAGGTCAAAAATATTTTAATGACAAATGCATAAACTCTATGGAAATAGTGTTAATGCAGATCCAGCATTTAATTTAAATTTAACAAATGCTTCAGATTGGTAGCTTAACTTTTTGTTATAGGTAAACAAAAAGAAATGAAAAAGTTTTAAACTTTTAAAAGAATCTTGCAAAATCTCATAAAAATGTCATCTGTAATTATTTACCTTCCTTATCTTCAAATGTAATGAAAGCTTCTCCTTTTCTAGAATCCACTTTAACATTTGACACTGGACCACCTCCAGATCGTCGTTTATTTTCAAAATAATTCATCAAAGTATCCTCAGTGGTTGAAGACTTGAGACCTTGAATGGAAATGGTCAGTGAATGGGATGTGTCTGCAGTTGGAGCAGATGATGAGGTATCTGTATAGAGGCTGACTGTCAAATTTTTGCCATCCAAAGAATGTTTCCTTGATAATACTCTAGACACAGCTGGATTAGAAAAAATATTTATATACAGCTTTGTTATTCATAAGAGCAAATTACTAGCACAAAAAGGAAGTCTCTAATTTAATTATTTCTATTTAGCACATATGTCTGATTACCTCAAACTGAGAATAGTCATTTAAATGGTAAGTCTGATTACCACAATCCTTGGAAGGGCATCATAACACTTAAGTAATATGTCAGGAAGCTTATAACTTTATATAAGGCATTAAACTTTGCAGCTTTCAGTTTCTGTAACTCATTCATTACATAATAATAATAAGAAGAAGAAGAATTAAATAATAATAATAATAATAATGGATCTCCCAGAATCTTGGTAAGATTCCTACACTTTGGATCACAACTGACAGTCAAAAGAAGTCGTGGAAAGAGGCTGAAGAATAAAAAGATGATTTTTTAATGTCAAGTGCATTATCTATATGAAAACACATCCAAGTATACTCACACTGTAGTTCCAACCAACCAACGTACACAACACACACACACACACACACAAACAAGTATGAAAATCAATAATATCAACAAGATTTTTATTTTTATTTTGCATGACCACAACAAATAAAAATTAAACATTCAATACAAAAGCTATATAATTAGACAAGTACACATGAAATTAACAAACTTATCTAGATTGAGACATTTTAGGTTGTGCATTTCCTGGATATGCAGCAATTTTAGGTTTTATTCACACACATACAGAGAAAAATAATTTAATTATTAATAATACAGGACTGCAATATCATTTTATGTTAATTAAGCACAGTTATAAAAGAACAATTAAAACAAGCATTTAAATGAGAGCTATCAATGCTTAACTCTACACTAGTAGAAAACCATTCACTCCTTGCAAGTTTGAAAAGAGTGTTCTGATAAAGAGGATAACATAAAAAAGTACAAAATATATAAACAGCTATTGTTTTTCATTAATATTTTACAAATTATAAACACTGAAACTTGTAATAATGTAAAGAAAGTTGAAATGAAGTAGACAAAGAAATTTTGGCAAAAATAATGAATATGAAAGAAGTGAAGAAATCTGGAAATATTTTTATTATGAAATGAATTTACAACAATGAAGGAGAAAGTGATTTTGAAAGCAATTACTGCTGAAAGGGAATAATTCTCTAAAATAGAAATACTATTTTTTTAATACAGAATCCTTCCTGGGAATAATTTTATTAATACTGAAATTATTTTTTAAAATTACACGCTCAATCCCTGTGGGTGAGTCACTGTTAAGGATGATGTAATGAGGATAATCATTTGGAATGGCATAACATATGCAATTCTGCAAGTCAGAATAAGAAAAGAATAAGAATTAGAAATTATGTTAATCACAGAACAAGATACAGGTTACACATAAACATATCTACGATTCACCTGATGGTTTGCACGTGTTGTTCCCTGGCCTGTTACATCAGCCACTGGTTATCTGCATCAGTCTGGATAACAGTTCATATTGATGAAATGTTCATTGAGTTCAGTTCCATAAAGTTCACAGTTTAGTTCTTAATTAACACAGACACTGTCATAAATTAACATGCAGTCCAGTGTAATTCCAGTTCCTCAACACTTATTAGTAAACCACACTTGGAATACATCAATTCAACGTTCAGCCACTTCACTTCCACAGTTGTAGCCTGTCCACTTGATAGTATGCTTAGTTATACGGACATTCCTGTAGCATGCTAATTCACCTTAGCACGCACCTTAGGAAACAATTTACTGTCACAATTCACAATTGTGGTCCGCATAACCCACTCTGGCACCTATCCCTTTGGTTCTGGCTTGTAGTACCTTAGTGACTGTAGACTTTGGACCAAGTCGACATCAGGGCCAAGATCTCCAAGTTAAGATGAATTTGCGTTGTCGTTGACATTGTTTCTTTGTCTCTTTGTGTATTTGTTTGTCCCTCGAAGCTGTGAAAATTCATAAGGGATTTTTTGCACATCAGCTTCATGTTATAAGATAGCTAAAACCTGTAATTTCATTCTTGGTTCTCATTTTAAATTCCTTTTACATAAGTTATTTAATTTCTTTTCAAATTACCAAGAATAACATTACAGTTTTTTCCAAATCATTTTAAAATACAATATTAACAAGAAGAAAAAAATTACAATTTGCAATAATGTATGTTATAAAAATTAACTATTTACAAAAATCATGTTTTACCATATTAGACAGTTTCTGGTACCGCTCCTTTAACCATAGAGGGACTTATGGGCCACAACTAAAATCGAGTAAATTTAATTTCTGCCAGATGGGGTATTTATACAAAATTTGGGGTTTTGCGTGTTAATCTTTCCTTCCGGACATAATCTCCCTCTTGTCTTGCCCTTTGTAAAATAGTCATGGTTGGATGGCCGTACTCAAAGACTGTTCTGCTAGGGCAAGTCTTGTGCCTTTAGAAGGTGACTGATTTTGTGTTCAGGCATGGTTGCACGTGCTGTGATTATGTAATCTGCATGTTTTCTCAGTGCGTCCGTTCTCAAGCATCTGGCCAGGCAACCGCTTCTATTCGACTCCCCACTTTTGAACCTTTAATCCTTAGTCGAGATCAAAGTTGACTGTCTCAAATTTCGAACATGGTTTTCTACACGGCAAAATTCAGAATGGCTTTTGCAGTGGCATCACGATTAAAGTTATAGTATCAAAGAATTTCGTTCAGTGATTCAATTTTATATTTCGAAAAAATATTCTGTGTATTAGTTTGCTTTTTCTCTCTCATAATACCATAATGACCTGAATCAAGATAGGCTATATAACATCAAGCCATTCCATAAAGAGCTCATCAGTAGCCCTGAAACTGTGAAAATTTTCCATTTAAAGTATATGTGTACATAGATGATTCCTGTTTCATTCAGATTGCATTTCTCATTCTGGGTATTTAATTTTAGGCTGTAGGAAATTATTTTTGTGTGGGTTGCATTATGCTGTGTAATAAATTCTTCTTTTTCAATGTCTTCCCAAAGGAGATTAAAACTTAATTCTGTCTCAGGCTTCTCACTCGGACAACTGTATGTTGTGAACTCCAGGGTAAGGATCAGCAACAAACTTATGCCCCAGATAATAACACTCATAATATTGTAGAAGAAGAACTTAGATCAACCTTTGTAAATTAACAAAACAATATAGTAACAGTCTTATACTCTGCTAACACTTATGCAAGCAAAGCCAAACAAATATACTATAAAATAATTTTATTTTAAGCAACATTCTGAAAATTGACATTTATATGATCGAGTACGCAGGCAAATATATAGTTAAAACATGCATCACATTTGTGTTAAATATTTACTTACTTAAATTTACTTTAAACAGTTAACAAAAAATAAATATGTCATGGTCATGAGGAAATATTATTAAAAAATTTTTTCTCCCTCTAAGTGTCATCATACTCTAAACGATTAACGAAACAGCCAAATTAGTTTAAACAAAGAAAGGGGCCAAAATGACCATTTTGTCAACAATGTGAAACCTAAGTGTAGAAATGCTAGATGAGGGAGAAATAGGTTTGATAGGGAGTTCATGCCCGGTAATTGAAAAGTGTAATTAACTTTGGAGGGATGCACACGTTTACCCCTCTGGTCAGCATCGCCAGAGCAATAAATCTGTCAGTGTACGGGAATATGTGTATAGGTCACTGAGAAGCTAATTTTGTCTGTGTTTTGAGTCCCTGAGTTTTGAAATGTAACTTATTTTTAAGAATCACCACTATAAAAGTCTAGTAGTTACATTTGATATTGTTTATGTGAAATTATTTGTTGAAATAGAATTTTGAGTTATTGGAAAGTTAAGATTTATATTACTATAGTTAAATGTATTGGTTTGTGTGTACAACCCTTTCTTGCTATGACTAGTGAACTCTTGCCAGGTGGCGATGAGTCACCATAGTAACTTAGTTTTAAAAACAAAATAAAAATAAAGTGTTCACTGAGATTTGTTTGTGCTCTGAGCTAGATAGTTAGGCAAATGGATACATCACTCAAAGGTGTCAACTTGGAATTCGATACTTGGCACTAAATGGAAGTGGACAGTCAGAATAATCATCAGCATGTACATGCAGTGCTGGATGGGGGTAGTGTGTGCTGGAGGGGAGTGTTCTAATCAGCTCAGTGAAAATGATGTACAAGGACTTTGCGTATAAAAGGGGATGACGGAAACAGACACCAGGAATGTAGTGTTTGGTAGAGGGGTAAGAAGACCCTCTAAGTTTCTCCCTGCTTTTTGAACCAAGAAACTCTACGAGCTGGGAGGCAATCAGCTAGAAAACTCTTGGACACTGCAATAAAGTGCCAGAAGTCTACCCGGCTGTATTTTGAAGGCACGCAGTCAGGGCCATCACAGATCAAGGTGGACCAGTCATATGGACAGTCATCTCGGGTTCTTCAAAGACTGTGCAAAGACCATGGGCAATTGATTATTTTCTAAGCAGAGATGGATTTCTGATGGACATCTAATGTTGCTGCGCTGGGAAATATTGCAGACAGAAGCAATCGTGATAATGCGTGGCATATCGCAGAAAAATGGCAAGGTTGACCATTAGTTAATTAATGAGAAGAGAAGAGAAATGAAACAAGAAATGATGAAAAAGTGAGAGTTGAGAAATAGGCCTAACGAGAAGCATAACAGGAGGTGAAACAGTTGACGGCTGTACTTGGGTTTCAGGGAGCAAACCAGTGTTGAGACGTCGATGGTGTTTTGTGCATCTTCAAGCCCCCCCCCCCCCCCAGCAGGAGGAGAAAGTGACAATAACTATGTGTGCAGAAAAATACTAATTAGTGTAGGAATCTTAGAGCACATAAACCTAAAACTTAAACTAAAGCTTAGAACCTTAATTAAGAATTAAATTAAAAATAAACCTTAAATTTAAATCTACATTTATAAGTGAAGAATCGTTTCAAGATTAGTATAAGAAAATGCTGATGTGACTATCTTGAGAAGGACTTGCAAGTCGAATGACATTGTTTTCTGTTGAACTATTGAATTTTGATATAGGAGTAGTGGCTCCAGGACTTTTAAATAATGACTGGCCCTATTTAAAAATAGTACTGCATGAAGAAATTGAATTTCATATTTCTTTTGTTTTATTTCATCATTCATCATTCATCGTTCTTTCTTTCTTTTCTTTCCCCCACCCCACGGGTGTGAGTTGTGGCTGGCTGACTAACCATGTGTGAGAGGAAACCCATAGATCAATAAATTTGAATTTATACTTTGACATTGAGACTTTTCCTGTCTATGGTTTTGAAAGAGTGGTTGTGTTCGTTGTTACACATTGTGTCGTCTGTGCTGTCTACACTTCACCCTTACCCGTATACAAATCACACATGCAAACAAGTCGGCAATACGTAACCTACATGCAGAATAAAACTAGAGCCAAATAACCATCTTGGTATTCTGTGTGTGGATTTGTAACAATATCTGTGCAAGTCCTACGTGGCATCACCCTCCTTTCTTCGGCGACAACTGGTGACCCTGACGTGATAATAGGTAAAAAATTGTTTGCTGTGTATTTGCATCATTTCTTTTTCTGCTATCTATCTCATGTATCATCATATTTTGCAGTTATGATGGTTACAATATTTTGATTTAAGAAAGTGGTGAATTAAGTATTTGATATACCTGTTTGATGTTTTAATTTTTTAACATTTTGATTTTATACTCTGGTTTAATACTTATATTTGTGTGTAACCATTTCGTGATTTCTTGAGTGCACAGGTATTTGCAAACAGTACCATAGGCCGATAAATTTGTTTTTGATTGTTTAGAAATTTAATACTTTATTACTGCCTAGTCAGAGAGGCAATCCGAGTTTTATGTCTCCAATTTGGTATTTTATTATTGAGAATATTTGTTTTATGCATTGAAGTATGTTTAGAAATTCTATTTGAATATTAAGGCAATTGGAGATCGTCTGTTCTACTTTGATTTTAGAGCCATGCCATTTTGAAGATTCGTTATGGTAGTAGAGAGGCAATGCTGTAGAGCTGACCCGAGGATAAATTCGTTTTCTTAGTTAATGAAGTATTTGTGTAGAGTCACAATACTATAGTCTACTAAGAGAAAAGTATCTTGTGTTTTGCATCAGTTGGAAAGTGAGCCGAATATCTGTTTTGAGATTTGAGCGCCCCGCGTAAATTCATCTGAGTTGATTGCGATGGCATTGGAGCCATGCACATATATTTATTTTGATGAAAACCTTGGAAGTCTGGAGATAAGAAACCTCGTTTCGTACATAAACACATTTTTTCCCCATTTGAATAATGTCATGTGAAACTAGAAAACAAAAAAACAAAAAATGGCTGACCTTGTGAAAGCAAAAAAGGAGTTCTTGGTGATAGGTAAGGAACTTGGCTATGAGAAGGAGGAATTGAAACAATACATTAGCAAAATGGTATGAAACAGAAAGAGAGGCTCGGGAGTTGAAGGAGCTGCAAAAGATCTTGAGTTATTAAGACAAGAAAACAAAGAGAAAAAAAACTGAAAGCTGCAAAAGACTTAGAGTTACTCAAGCAAGATGCAGAAGATAAAAGAATGCAAACAGAAAAGGGGAGTAAAGATGAGGAGTTAAGGTTACAGCAGGAACAACTTGACTTGGTTAAAGGGGAATTGAAAATCAGGGAGAAGATGTTAGAGAGCAACACAAAACATCAGGCCAAACAAAGTAAACCAAAAACCCGACTCGCGTTTTTCAACCCTGAAGTAGAAACCATAGATGAGTTTTTAATATGGTATGAAAGCTTTATCACAGATTTTAATTACACTGATACCGGGAAGAAGAGACAACTTGGTCACAGGGTGAAAGTTCATGCGCTTTCATGGATTTAACACTTGATCCAAATATTTCATTTTCAGATTTTAAGTCAGGGCTGATTCGGACATTTCAATGTACCACTGAAGGATTCCGTAAAATGTTTAGGAGCTCTATGTTGAAATCTGGCGATATGATGCAAGCATTCGGTGCTCGCTTACGGCACTACCTTGATAGGTGTATTGACCTCGCGGGTATCTAAAAAACCTTCGAGTGCCTTTTCGATTTGGTACTCAGAGACCAATTTATTCAGTGCATGCCGCGCATGATGGCGTCGCATTTACGACGCTGCTTACTCACTACATTTACAGACATGGTCAAGATGGCCGACCCTATACAATGACCACCCTGACCTAGTGTACAGGCCTGCCACAGGTGATAGCATACCCTACTTTCGAAAGCTGCACATATTTAGGGAACACCCACCTGCAACTAAAATGGGAAGACCTGTTATGAATCAGCCCACTCACATTAGGGTGCAGCAGGCAAGTCGTCCATCGAGACCGTGTTTTTCCACAGTGACGTGTTTTACCTGCCATAAGAAGGGCCGTGTGTTTCGCGATTGTACAGCACTGCGTGATGTGAAAGTCTATACCAACACACCAGGGAAACTTAAGACACATACGGGTAAAGTGAATGGGCAACACACCAGCATTTTAGTCAACACTGGTGCATCCATTAATTGCGTAGACTCTAAAATGGTACAACCCAAACAATTCTTAAAAGGGAGCGTCTGTATCAGGTGCGTTATGGGTCATGTCAGCTTGTGAAAACAGGCTACAGTAAATGTTACATCTTCTGTATTTTCGGGTACCACTACAGCAGTAATAGTCGATGGTTTAGAATTTGGCATGATATTAGCAGCTGAACAAGTGCATACAAGTACTGATTATATATTTTCCGTCTACCCAGTGACAACACGGGCACAACACAAACGGGAAAAGAAAGAGCCACCGGCTTTGAAGATTGTTGAAACAAATTTCCCTCAGTTAACCACAGCCCAATTGAGTCATCTTCAACAAGAGAATAAGAGCCTATCCCCCTTCTTAAGGCTAGCAAGGAAAACAGTAGCACATCTACTCGATACAATATAGTGACATACTTCACCAAAAACGGGTTAGCTTTTAGGCGCAAACTTGAAAGGGGATGATAATCGATCCTCAACATGTTTACTTACACCAAAACCACTTAGACACCTAATCCTTTCCTTTGCCCACAATTCCATTATGTCTGGGCATCAAGGCACCCATCGTACCGAACGAGTCCGTGAAGATTTTTTTTGGCTAGGGTTGGGAAGAGATGTTCGCAAGGATGTACGCACTTGCGCACACTGTCAACAACACATAGACAAAGGGCGTGTAAAGAAAGTTCCCCTTGAAATTGTACCAACTGTTGAAGAACCTTTTGCAAAGGTTGGGTAGATATCATTGGACCTATCATACCAGCAGCAGCAGAGGGAAGGTATCGCTATATTCTTACCATGGTTGATTATGCAACACGTTACCCAGAGGCCATTGCCCAGATAAACATCACCTCAATGGAAGTAGCTGATGAACTATTAGACATTTTTTCTCGTACAGGGGTACCATGTGAAATCCTAAGTGATCGAGGAACTCAGTTCACGTCAGCAATGATGGAGGAAATTATGCGCCTCCCCGCCTGCAAACAGTTATTCTCGTCACCATACTATGCACAATCTAATGGTCTCGTTGAACATTTTAAGGAACGATAAAGAAAATGCTCATTATGATGGCTTATGAACAACCAGAACAATGGCCACATTTCCTTTCGCCATTATTATTTGCATATCGAGAACTACCGCAAGAAAGCACAGGGTTTTCACCCTTTGAGCTCTTGTATGGCTGACGACACCGGGGTCCCCTCAAACTACTTACAAAAGGAGACACTATTACAGATACCAAAGACATACACACCTATGTATCCGAGATACGTCAGAGGTTGACTGAGACATGCTGAATTGCACAAGAAAACATCCGCGCAAAGCAACCCCGCTAAAAACGGAATTTTGATCGCAGCACTAGTAAATGTGCCTCAAGCCAGGTCAACAGGTGCTTCTCTTACGTCCCATGAACAATAACCAAATGCAGATGCATTGGCGAGGCCCATATCGCGTCATCAAACGTGTAAAACTAAATGACTATGTCATTCAGATAGGTAACAAACAAAAGGTTTACCACATCAATATGCTAAAACGATTTTTCGAGTGAAATGATAAAAATACGCACACAGTGAATGTAGCCTTAATCTAACTTGATGACAACAACTTTAACACTGACACGATGTCAGTTGAAACAGTAGACACCTCTAACCCTAATGTTGTAACCGACCAGGTCAAGATTGATTCAAACTTAACGCCCAAACAGCATGAAGAAATGCGACATTTACTCCAAACACATGCACGCATATTCACCGACCAGCCAAGACACTCTAACCTAGTTGAACATTGTATCAAATTGTCAAGCAACAAAAAACCGGTACGACTCAAGCAGTACCCACAAAAATTCGAAATCACTAAATACATAGCTGAACAAGTACGTGAAATGGAAAGGCAAGGACTGATCGAGCCCTGTCAATCACCAAATTCCTCACCCATAATCCTAGCAAAAAAAAAAGATGGCACACTCCAGTTCTGTGTTGATTACCGGCAATTAAATCAGATTACGGAATTTGATGCTGAACCTATCCCAAATCAAGAAGAACTTTTTTCACTCTTGACCAAGGCTACCTACTATAGGTTGAAGTTCTTTGAAGTACGAAACTGCTGATTGAAACTACAGGAGCTAGCACCGAAGCTACATTATCAAGCTGCATGTGGAGCTACATTTCAAGCCTTGTTGAACTTCAAGTTCGAGGGTGAATTCAAGTCTTCTGGAACATTGTATGTTGCCATCATAAAGGACTATCCAATACTATACTGTGTGTAGTGATTGCCAAGACCCTACAGTTGTGAGGTGTACAGCTGTGAAGACAAGGGATCTTCAATTTCGCTTACCAAAGTTTGGGTAATGAGTTCATCTTCTAATTGGTTGTGAACCAATGTTGGAGGGTGCAGCAAGGTATTTTGATGCCTGAACTTCTAAGACTTGTCAGGAGAGAACAGCAGAAGATGCTGTGACATAACCAGCATCAATATGCAACCCCCCATGTTGTTCAAGTGATGGAATAACTGTGACTGTATTGAACTGTGAGAGTGAGGACTGCTTGATTCATATATACTCAAACATTTGTCCATCATTAATGAACTGGTGGCTGCATATTCGCATCTATATTGCTTTGTGCCTGGCAGCAACAGCAATTAGTCCACATTGAAGAACACATAGACAATCAGGTGAATGCATGTCCAGCTCTCAGTTTATATCGTAACATCTTTCTCTAATTTTTTTCCCTATTTCTTCTATTTCTAATTTTGTTATATAAAAGTTTAGGTAGAGATCTAATATTAGGTTTTTATATGAATTGAAAAGACATCTTGAACAATTTAAATTGAGGAGATCTAATTGTTATTATGAACTAATGTATAATCTGTGATCTGCTTGTAAATAGTGATTAAATGATTTTGTTAATTATTTAGTTATTTGTATAGTTAATAAAATGTTGATTTATTCTTTCCACTTTGGTTAAGTCACTTGCTAAAGGAAGTATGTAGGTTTGAGGGGGGGGGGGGGGTTGCCAAACATAAGTAAACTAAAAGTCAGTCATACATACTTTTGGGAAAGAATCCCTCAAACTGCAGGAATGTGTGTGGGTGAGAGAGAAATTGCTGTAATACCTAATTAATATGAATTAACAGGATTGCATTTTCACTCTGGACGAGTAACACCTAGAAAAGGGAAACAAGTAGTTTAGTTGTAGATTCTAGAGCTTGACTTAGTCTCCCAGACTACAAAAGATGAAGACCCGACTGGAGTGTGGGTTATGATAATTAATATTTGTAAATTAATTATTCACAGAACCTTGAAAGAAGGTTATATAACCCCACGTTTTCACACATAGGTAGTGATATAGATTAAACTAGAATTAAAACTGCTGGAGATGAAAGCATAGGTAAATTAGAATTAAAACTATTAAGTTAGAAAATAAATACTCAGTAAATTAATGAAACCAGTGCCAGATATATATGCTGATAAAACATAAGTAAATTCCAAAAGGTTCCTAACAAAATCTTTTTTTTTTCAAGGATTAGACTGAGTAAAAAATAAATATATAATATAAACTAAATAATATATGAATGCCCTAGTGAATGAATATGTGACAGACACTTTACTTTACCAAATATTTTTGTACAAACTAATAATACTGATTTGGTTACATATGTGGCAGCAAAATCAGCAAATATTTCTTTATTATTTTACCAGTAGTTCTCATGTCTGGAACCTCAACAACGATTGCATCCTCATTTCAAAATTGAATTTCTTGTGCACTTCTTTTAAATATCACATCTATATTGCTAGTAAATATTCTATTAAAAACTATGGTGAAATCTACCTACCTATGGTTGTGTAGATTTATTAGTTTCAGATAATTCACCCTCTACAGTTATATTACCTGATTGAAAATAATTAATTCTGTCTGATTATTTGCTTGTACAATACAACTTTTGTCTTCTACAAATCTTTACAATTATATTGGTTGGTTGGTTTGTTTAAATAATTCTCTCTTATTTTTATAATGTTTTCTCACTTATACTTAAAGATTTAAAATTTCTTTCTGATTTCTGGTTGAAAAACGAAAGATAACTGCAGGAGAAGAGAAAGATGCAAAGAGGTTCTATGAAAAATATTAAAGCCATGAAATTTAAAATAAAATTAACACCTGGTTATTTACATTTGGAATGGGGATATTTCTTGGCAGGTTAAAAATATCAAAACATAATCTGAAACATCTATTTTAAAAAATAATTGAAGTTTCAATTAGATGTTAAACTTAACTGTTGGGAGTAAACAGCTCACTAATTATTAGTTTTGAAAAGTTCTCCACATATAAATTAATTTGACCATGCATTTATAATTAAAAATTGCACTTCATAAAAGTAATCAAATAAATGGTTTTTTTTAAAATCAATTTCACAAGTTCATTAATGCAAAATCTGAAAAAAAAATGTACAAATTATTAAAATAAAAATTTTATTTCTGATTTTATATGATAAATTAAAGTACGGCACCCTCAACAAATTATTAAAATCAAAATTTAATTTCCGATTTTATATGATAAGTTAAGGTACTTCACCATCAGCATCTTCAAATGTGATAAAAGCCACTCCTTTCTTAAGATCTATCTTGATGTCTGCCACTGGACCTCCTCCCGATCGACGAGTATTTTCAAAATAATTCAAAAAGGTGTCGCTATTGGTTAAAGGGCTAAAACCTTGAATGGCTACAGTGGTTAATTCTTCAGGTATATCTTGAAAAGCAGTTTGTGCAAAGAGGCTGGTTTTCAGTTGACAGCCATCCAGAGTGTGATTTCTTGATAAAACTCCTGTCACAGCTGAACAAAATATCAAACTAACTTTAAAGCACTACAACACACCATTATAAATATTTCTTCATTGTCACTAATTAAAATATTAGTATTATCTTAAGTTGTTTTCTTATATTTTGTAAGGAAGAAAGTCTAGTTTTATCCAGGATTGAAGATCTATGCTGAATATACCTTAAGTATCCCACTGAATAAATTAATTAGTTAACCCATTAATTTTGATTGGATATCTAGTATTCATCCAGATAAAATACTGAAGACAGTTTGTATATAAAGAACATAAAAGTAAATATATGTTGAACTGACAAAAACTGTTTGTGTCTAGCTTAATTATAAATTTCAAGTTAATTTTGTACTATTTATAGAATATGTGCATGGATATCAACAAGACTACAATGCATTTTGAAAGAAGACATCAAAAGATGGCTTGAAACAGAAACAACAGCAAGCAGCATATAATAAATATGTAAACGCCCACTTTTTAAAAAGAAAATATAACAAATGTCGTAATGATAGGGGAAAAGTAAATATGAGAAAGTTACATTTGGAGGACAATATATTTGTTATTTCTGCTTTGGCATCTTATGTTCTCTGTATATTTTAACTTATCAGATCAACTCATGACAGCTGTAAATTATGACAACTTATTATAATATAATACAACAATAATGACAGCAGTAAATTAAGACAACATATAATAATATAACACAACAATAATGCAACAGATCCTTAATATTTATAATGTTCGTGTTCCTAGAGATTACCTCAAATATAGAAATGTATAGCTTTGTGGAAAATAGTAGCAGTCTTTCAATAACTTTAATCTTTTCACATTTTCCTTTAAAACATATTTTTCATTTTTTTGCAACATTTTGTCAAAGAAGATGAAATCAACATATATAAAAATAATTACCTTGGATAGGGAATGCATAATAATGAGCCAGAGAAGACAAATTTATTTGGATAGCGAATGCATAATAATGAGCCAGAGAAGACAAATTTATTTGGATAGCGAATGCATAATAATGAGCCAGAGAAGAAAAATGTATAACAGTTTGCTTTAAAATAGGCACTAAAAATGCTATTACAACCATTAGTAACTCTGCTGTATGCAGTTTCTAGGATTAAAAAAAAAAAAAACTTTACCTTGTACACAAAAATTAACTTTTGCTAAAAGTTGAACTTTCATGAAAGAAAATTCAATTAAAGATAGATTGCCTGGACCAACTGTATGCTACAATACTGGACCTCATTCTGCTCTTTAGTGTGTGAGCTTAGTCACTAACTTACCCTCCTGATGTTACCCAAATACATAATGTTCTGACACTGAAAAGAACAAGGTATATATATCATTAAACAGTGTAAAGAATGAAGGTGCCTCATTTCTCTTCATCGTTCACTGTAACCAATCTTGAGTACATAAATAGTATTTAATAAATGATACTTCATAGAACTGTAAACCACATAAAACTGATCAGTGTAAGGACAAGGTGTACAAACAATTACTGAATTAGGCTGTAAATAAGCAAAAATGTGAACATTGAGAAAATGAATACCAAGCATCAACTGTATTTTGCATAATTACTGCAATATTTATTTCCCCAAATAATACAATTAATCAATTAATCATTTTGACTGCTACTGGTTTTATTAACAGGGTTTCCGTTTCTCACATACTGTGAAAATAATAATAGTAAAAATATAAAAGGTCAAAAATATTTTAATGACAAATGCATAAACTCTATGGAAATAGTGTTAATGCAGATCCAGCATTTAATTTAAATTTAACAAATGCTTCAGATTGGTAGCTTAACTTTTTGTTATAGGTAAACAAAAAGAAATGAAAAAGTTTTAAACTTTTAAAAGAATCTTGCAAAATCTCATAAAAATGTCATCTGTAATTATTTACCTTCCTTATCTTCAAATGTAATGAAAGCTTCTCCTTTTCTAGAATCCACTTTAACATTTGACACTGGACCACCTCCAGATCGTCGTTTATTTTCAAAATAATTCATCAAAGTATCCTCAGTGGTTGAAGACTTGAGACCTTGAATGGAAATGGTCAGTGAATGGGATGTGTCTGCAGTTGGAGCAGATGATGAGGTATCTGTATAGAGGCTGACTGTCAAATTTTTGCCATCCAAAGAATGTTTCCTTGATAATACTCTAGACACAGCTGGATTAGAAAAAATATTTATATACAGCTTTGTTATTCATAAGAGCAAATTACTAGCACAAAAAGGAAGTCTCTAATTTAATTATTTCTATTTAGCACATATGTCTGATTACCTCAAACTGAGAATAGTCATTTAAATGGTAAGT
Organism: Sinotaia quadrata; assembly: GCA_028829895.1. Taxonomy (NCBI): domain Eukaryota; kingdom Metazoa; phylum Mollusca; class Gastropoda; order Architaenioglossa; family Viviparidae; genus Sinotaia; species Sinotaia quadrata. Next base: position 43,602,397 of record CM054180.1, read on the forward strand.
CTGATTACCACAATCCTTGGAAGGGCATCATAACACTTAAGTAATATGTCAGGAAGCTTATAACTTTATATAAGGCATTAAACTTTGCAACTTTCAGTTTCTGTAACTCATTCATTACATAATAATAATAATAAAAAGAAGAAGAATTAAATAATAATAATAATAATGATAAGAATATTAATAATGGATCTCCCAGAATCTTGTTAATATTCCGTGACTGCAAAGACAAAAACCCCTGTCAGGTGACTCTGTGTGTTGGTTGCATGAGAGGATTATTGTTTATGGGTATTAGTTATGAATAAATAGCATAAATTAATAATTAGCAACCAACAGGCAGGAACGTGCCACAAATAATAATAATAATCACATGCCTATCAACCACCTGATAGCTACTATCAGGAATTATTGCTGACAAAATCATGACTCACCTTGAAACAAACTTCTAACCAATGAACAAAAGGGTGCTAGACCAGGCTGCAGAGGAACAGAGGACCAATTGGCAATTGATAAGGCAATAGTTACAGACAGCAAGAAACAAAGAACAAATCTTGCAATGGAATGGATTGACTATCAAAAGACCTATGACTCAGTTCCACATTCATGGATAATTGAAAACATTAAAACTGTACAAAGTAGCGCCGTCGATACAGAACCTAATTTAGGAGTCAATGAAAAACTGGAAAACCACCCTCACATGCAACAACACAGATATTGCAGACATAAAAATAAACTGCGGAATCTTCCAAGGTGATTCCCTATCACCAGTGCTTTTCTGCAATGTCCTAAATCCTCTCAGTCAAGTGATCCAGAAAAAGGATTAGGATGCAAAATGAAAGCAGGACAGGTTATCAGCCATTTACTGTACATGGATGATCTCAAGCTGTACGGTAAAAATGAACGTGACATCACATCACTGATGAATACTGTCACGATCTGCAGTGAGGACATCAACATGAAATTTGGCCTTGAGAAATGTGGAAGAATTGTCGTCCAGAAAGGCAAGGTCAAAACAACCGAGGGCCTACAATTCGAAAAAATTGGAAAAATCAATGATGTTTCAATGGAAAAGGAATATAAATACCTTGGGGTACTACAGCATCAAGAAAATATGCAGAGAGAAGTGAAGTCCAAAGTGAAAATATGAAAAACATGTTAGACAAGTCCTGAAGTCCAAGCTAAATGGGGCGAACAAAATACAAGCCTTTAATGCATATGCAATACCTGTAGTAAGCTACACTGGAGGTATCATAGATTGGACAGCTAATGAAATAAATGAATTGGACAGAAAAACAAGAAAAATACTTACAATACATAAAGCCTTACACCCCAAAGCAGACGTAGAGAGACTATGTATCTCAAAAAAATGGGAGGCCTAGGTCACAAAAATCAAACATGTCATTGAAGAAGTCATTGGTCTTGTGGACTACATCTGGGATAACAACAAAGATGATCCACTGATAGAAGCAGTAAAGATGAGTGGACTATTCCAACCCCCCAGAAACAAAGAAACATGGAAGAAAACAACGAAGCATGCACTAGCATATACAATGAGCCACAAACCTCTCCCTGGCCAGTATGTATGATAAGCCGAGGAAATATCAACAAAGCAATCAACGTACAAATGGTTGAAAGAGGCAGGATTGAAAGCAGAAACAGAAGCACTCATAACAGTTGCATAAGATCAGGCACTCAACACCAAATCTCACAAAATGAAAATCATGAAAATCTCAAATGATTCCAAATGTAGACTCTGCAAATCCATGGATGAGACAACAGAGCACATATTATCTGGATGTCAGGTTCTGGCTGGAACAGAATACACCTAACGACACAACAAAGTGGCAAAACAAATACATAGAAATCTGTGTGAGAACTATGTAATGGCATAAAAACCCCAGAAAGAGCATGGATGTACCAACCAGAAGCAGTCACCGAAACAGAAGAAGTCAAAATACTGTGGGACTTCGAGATAAGAACAGAGAGGGTGATTCCTGCATTGTAGTTCTCAATAAGCTTAAGAGAACAGCAACAATCATTGATGTCGCTGTTCCAAGTGATAGAAACATAAAAGCAAAAGAAAGAGAAAAACTAGAAAAATACCAAGACCTCAGACTAGAAATTCAGAGACTGTGGAATGTAAAAGCAGAAGTGATACCTATAGTGATAGGAGCCTTGGGAAACATAACATCTGAACTAGAAGGCTATCTGAATAAACTCCTTGGAAACCAAAGACTTGCTCCACTACACTACTTGCTCCAGCGCTCCTCGGAAGTGCCCACATCCTCCATAAAACCTTGGATCTCCCAGAATCTTGGTAAGATTTCAAGACCATGGATCACAACCGACAGTCAAAAACAGAAGTCGTGGAAAGAAGCTGAATAATAATAATAATAATAATAATAATAATATAAAAAGATGTTTTATTTTAAGGTCAAGTGCATTATCTATATGAAAACACATCCCTAGAAATGCATAAAAAAGGAAATTAGTACAATAAACATGATCTATATTAAATAAATTTAAAGAAACCACATCAATGTTTTCAAAAATAGATATTGATGTTAGTCTTGTAGGTTTTTTAAATTCATGAGTTACTGTGCTTGATATTGTTATTAATAATTTATGGAATTTCTCCCTTTATATACATTTTGAGGTTCAGAAATATGAATACTCTCAGGTTTGAATTACCAGCACAGAATTGGAGTCTCTCTAATTTAATTCATTCCATTTTGCTGTATGTTGATAATCTGAGGACAACCAGTTCAATAATATCTTGGGCAGATCTTAAGACACAGACTTTGCAACAGAACAGTAAGATCTCACAAATCAGCTCCAGAATGATTACATGTATATAATATTGCATTTGTATCAATTTCAACTCTATTTCAGCCTAAAGTTCTTGTAACGGAGTCAAAGTAAATTATACTTGAACTCCTAACCCGCCATCAGTTGCATTGTTATAGCTTTTGCTCCTATTGTGTGTTATCTTGAACGACCGCCGATAGCGAGTCCCACCCAAGCCGATGCATAACTAATAGATTCCTGCCAAATTCGTGTGAGCCCTTATAAACCGTATTTGACTGCAACCCGGCATTCACAAGGAAGACGGACTGATACGCGCGTCTAGTCATCTGCGACATTCTGTGAATCGCACAAGGCCCACTGCTGATCAGTATATTCGTATTGAGCAAGGTAACACACTGTTTTCCTTAAATATTGTTTGCATTTTATTTAAGATATCATTGTGTGAATTTGCGTATCTATTATTGTAGAAATTGAACTTTTACTGCAATTTTCTTAAACATGTGGCTTGATAACAGTGTGGCTAAGCTCAAAATATTGCATTCTCTAAATTAATTGTCGAATTGTGAGACAATGATTTGTAAAGCTAAAATAACTGGATTGTAATCACAGAACGTCGATGCATGTTCATATGATTTTTTTATGTAAACAATTTTGATTCACTTGTGTGCTTAATTGCGGTTATAATTGTAACACATATGTTTGTGATTTTAATTCTTCACATATCTATTTTCATTGTAAAATGTAAATGTTTTCTTTGAAATGATTTAAATTCTCTTGTGTGTGTGATGTTGCATTTTAATTGTAAGATGCATGAGCATGACTTGGATTGTATTTTTACTATTGTATTTAATTATTACCAAATGTAAAGATACAAGAAGGTCAATTGTAAATAAGCTACACTATTATTAATGCCACATGTGCAGTTTGCGAATACGTAGGAACTGTCGCTCATAAGAAATCTTTATATTTTCAGAGTGGGTTCGTATCTCTGGTTCTTGAGATTTCTGAATCTCCGAGTCCTGAGACTTTATGAGGAGTTCTCTGGAATGTTTGACTTAAGTTCTGCTGAACTTGATGTGTCTACGTTCTGAGGCTACTGGGCACGGATCTCACGACCACAAGTTGGGGATCGATAACTGATGCTATGGACCACCGCTGAGGTCCATTATCCAACTACGTTGGGGATGCGAGCACTGCCATACTCGATGGATGAAGTAACATCTAAGTGCTGACAATAAAAACTGGAATCGCTAATTGACATTTGGAACAATTCGCAGAGCTAGATAATAAGTAGTCTTAATTGACTATCTGATTTTGATTTCTTGTTATCTGTTAAATTTTATTAAATCTTTTATTTGTTAATCAATCATAGTAGTCGACTAATTATTGCGAGAAAGACCAATTAGGACTGGGTGGGGGTAGAATCAAGAATGAGATGTATGCAAGTATAATTAGTTGTAATTGATTAATGTGTCTCAGTCCATGCATTTATTACACAGGTTTACCTGTCTCTAAATTTTGTGTCTTTAACTACAAGAGTAAATTTGGTCAGATTGAATGGTAAATCTGGGCAACCAGTCTGTTGTCAGAATAGGTGAGGAATGAAATTTAATTAACCTAAATCCTAATTCTGGAGCAGGGTCTCTAAACAAATACTGGGATGTAACAGTTCTGATAGACCCCTTATGAAAAAGTCAGTTTGATTTCACACTCCCCAAAGAAAACTCAGTCTTTCTTGTTGGTAATTTGCATTTGATTTGTTTAATAATTTATAATATGAATAAAAATTAAAACTCATCACCAACAGGAGAAAAAGAATATGTCTGCACTAAGTGTTTAAAATATGCAAGGAACAGCAAATGTACATATATCATTCAGCTAAATCTTGCATCAGTGATCAGGGTGGATTAATGTTTAAGTATTGTTCATTTTAAATACCTTGACAAGAAAATACATAACATCTATTAAAAAATTGAAATGATTCAATTATTAAAACCTGATTTCAAACAATTTCATTAACTTTTTTTACAAAATTCTAAATGTAGAGAGCTTTGACCTCAAGTGTACTGTGTCAAAGAGGTGTTTAATAAATATCCTAGTTTATTTATTTCATTATTTAACTGTCATTATTACTTGTAACCAAATTAAGCTATCATGTATGCTGCACTAAAAGATACAATTCATTGCATTTTGCATTTTGCTGTAACAACCCTGCTGAAATCTGATTCACTGAAAGGTCAATTTCCAGAGAGGAATCTTGAGCTTTGAGGTATAACTGTATATACATAAATGAGATTTAAAAATATATATATGTATATTGTTGAAAAATAAGCAAGGATGTATAAAAATTTTATACTTATAAAATAATAATTTTAAAATTTAATATCTGAATAGACAGTGGTTATTTCTCATTGCCTGAAGTGATTTCCAATTTCTAATTATGAAATTTAGAAATTATGCATACCTGGTCAATCAAGCTATCAGATTGGGAAAGTCAATAATGATTTTGCAACTGAATAATGTTAACTGTCAAACAATTTCTGTTATTGTTAAGTAAATCAATTGTTTTTGCTGAACATATTATTTATTTTATGAATCTCACTAGGTCAGGCATTTGCCTAGAATTAAATATCTAGTAAATAATTTACTACTCTAGCAACATTTGCCTTGAATTATGCATCTGTTAAATAAAACACTAACTTAGCAACAACTAACAAAAACAAACATATTCTTGGTTTGTATAACTTATGAATATGGATGTTAGTACCCCGCTACAGTACGTCACAAAATACACAACAGTTTTTGAATTTGTCGCTCTGTTGGCTCTTGTACAGCCCCCAGAGGTTCAAACCTCACATTTAAATGATGAACAGGTTGGACTAACAAAGACACTGACAAACGGACAGACAGACCGACGGACAGACAGACAGACACGATGACAGACGCGATGGCTACAGTAAATGAATTCTACACAAAATGAAGAGAACAAGAATTGACACAAAGCCGATGAACATTAATAAAATATTTATGTAAAAGAAATAAAAGAAAATAACAATATAAAGCAATTTCAATGTTACGCTGAGCACAATGCTCGAAATCTAATTCGATATCAGAGAAGATTAGCTTCTCCTAACTAACTCTGAACCAGTCTCTGAGTTTCACTTTTCGAGTTCTAATAAGTTCGTGATATTTACTAAACATCCTGCCTCATTGCAGATGCAATGCACATGTTCTTCATAAGAACCCTAAATTTAAATCTTATTTTCCCCCTTATCCTTTTAAAAATCTAAATTTTTATTCTTTCCTATATTTAATTTTTAATATTTATAGATGGGATCAGGGTGAGATTTAGAGGAAACCCTGACAATGGAATCAAACTCAACAAGGAAAAACATTAACTAGCATATCAAATCCATCCATCCATCCAAACATCCATCCATCCATCTAATAACATTGTTATGGTTGCAGGTTTGTGCAGGCTGAAGTATTAAAGTATACTGGGCAGATTTTCATTGACCTTTTTCTATTTTATGCCTTAATGCCCTAAATCAAGATAAGCTATATAATATTATGCCATTCCATAAGGGAGCTCACCAGTAGCCATAAAACTATGAAACTTATTTTTAAAAAGTGCGAGCATTCAGGGCTCTGCTAATACATTACTGTGTTTACAGCAGATGATACAGGTTTCATTCAGATTGCATTTTTCATTTTGGGGTATTAGATTTTAGGCTGTAGGAAAATACTTTTTTGTGTGGATTACATTATGCTGTGTAGTAAACTCTTATTTTTCAATGCCTCCACAAAAAAGATTAAAACTTAATTCAGTCTCAGGCTTATCTCTTTGATAGCTGTATGTTGTGAGCTCCAGGGTCAGAAGCAGCAACAATCTCTTTATTTATACCCCAGATAACAAGACTCACAATATTGTATACAAAGAAAAACTTATATCAACCTTTGTAAATTAACAAAAAATTAGAGTTAACAGTCTTATATTCTGCCAACATTTACACAAGCAAAGCCAAACAAATTTACTATAAAATAATTTTAAGTAACATTCTGAAAATAAACATTTATGTCAGCAAAGCCACAGGTAAATATCTAGTTTAAAACATGCTTTAGATTTGTGTTAAATATTTATTAGCTTAACCCTTACTTTAAACAGTTAACAAAAATAAAAATAAATTTTTTAAAGAATCTTGAAGTCTCATAAAAATGTTCATCTGTAATTATTTACCTTCCTTATCTTCAAATGTAATGAAAGCTTCTCCTTTTCTAGAATCCACTTTAACATTTGACACTTCACCACCACCAGATCGTCGTTTATTTTCAAAATAATTCATCAAAATATCCTCAGTGGTTGAAGATTTGAGACCTTGAATGGAAATGGTCAATGAATGGGATATGTCTGTAGTTGGAGCAGTAGCTGAGGTATCTGTATAGGGGCTTATTGTCAAATTTTTGCCATCCAAAGAATGTTTCTTTGATAGTACTCTAGACACAGCTGGGTTTAAGAAATGCATAAAAAGAAAATTAGTACAATAAACACTATCTATATTAAATAAATTTAAAGAAGCCACATCAATGTTTTCAAAAGTAGATATTGATGTTAGTCTTGTAGGTTTTTTAAAATTCATGAGTTACTCTCCTTGATATTGTTCTTTTTAATAATCTATGGAATTTCTCCCTTTATATAAATTTTGAGTTCAGGAATATGAATACTCTCAGGTTTGAATTACCAGCACAAAACTGGAGTCTCTCTAATTTAATTCATTCCATTTTTTTGGTATATTGATAACCTGAGGACAACCAATTCTTAAGACACAGATTTTGCAACAGAACAGGAAGATCACACAAATCAGCCACAGAATGATTACATGTGTATATAATATAGCAGTTGTATCAATTTCAAATCTTTTTCAGCCTGATATACCCATTATGAAAAAGTCAGTTTGATTTTACACTCCCCAAAGAAAACTCAGTCTTTCTTGTTGGTAATTTACATTTGATTTGTTTAATTATTTATAATATGAATAAAAATTAAAATTCATCACCACATGGAGAAAAAGAACATGTCTATGCTAAGTGTATAAAAGAAACTGCAAGGAACAGCTTATGTACATATATCAGACAGCTTATGTTGATGAAAACTTTGCATCTGTGATCAAGGTGGGTAAATGTTTAAGTAGTGTTCATTTAAAATAGCTTGACAAGAAAATACAAAAACATCTATTTAAAAAAAATGATTCAGCTATTGAACCCTGTTTTCACACAATTCCATTAACTTTTTAACAAAATTCTAAATGTAAAGAGCTTTGACCTCAAAGCGTGCTGAGTCAAAGAGACATTTAATAAATATACTAGTTTATTTATTTCATTATTTAACTGTCATTATTACTTGTAGCCAAATTAAACTATCATGTATGCTGCACTAAAAGATACAATTCATTGCATTTTGCACTGCATGTATGCTGTAACAACTCTGCTGAAATCCGATTCACCTGAAAGGTCAATTTCCAGAGATGAATCTTGAGTTTTAAGTGAGGTATAATTGTATATATATAAATGAGATTAAAATATATATATATTGTTGAATAATAAGCAAGGATGTATAAAAATTTTATACTTATAAAATAATATTTTAAAAATTTAATATCATTAAGTCTTTTAAATGATTAAATGGGAGAGAAAAACACTTTATTTGAAGCAATTCTACTGAGCATCAAACATCATGTCTAGATTTCTCAACAGACATCTGAAATAAAAATAAGTAGAAGAACACATTAAATTAAGCGACAATCCATGTCTTTACATTTCAATATTTAAATATATATATAAATACATTCATCAAATCCTTTAGCTAAATATAAAGTCATTTATATACTTGTTTTAAAAAAACAAAACACATAGATCTAGGATGTACTACTGTTATGCATACCTTGTTAATAGCACAATGCTACAGCCATTAACAATAATAAAGTGCCTGCCTTGATATTCTGTGTGTGTGTGTGTGTGTGTGTGTGTGTGTGTGTGTGTGTGTGTGTGTGTGTGTGTGTGTGTGTGTGTGTGTGTGTGTGTGTGTGTGTGTGTGTGTGTGTTATTTTAACCTCTCAACTAACACTCACCAACAGCATCTTTAAATGTAAGAACTGCTCTTCCAGTCTTTGGGCTAAAATCTACTTTTTCTACTTCTCCACCACCAGATCTACGTTGGTTTTCAAAATAGCAAATCAACAAGCTCTCATTTGTTTTCTCATCTAGACCCCGGACTTCTACTGAAAGCTGTTCTTGCACTTTCTGAGATGATGGGTCTGTGAAAGTGGACCTCAGTGTTTTAGAACTTGCCAATGTAACTGTTAATTTACAGTTTGAAATCTGGTGCTGTTTCTTTAGTACATTAGGCACAACTGCAAACAAAGATAAAATAATAAGCACACTAAATTTATCAGTGTTAAATTATTGCAATAAAGTCAACAAGTTAGTGCATCTAAGACAATGACAATTTAGTGCAATTAAAATGGTGTAACATTATTAAAATTAAAGAAACAATGTTAAATCAGTGTAACTATAACAATTTATGTTAAGTTAATGCAACTAAAATGATGTTACATTATTAAAACTAAAGACACAATGTTAAATCAGTATGACTATGACAATACATGTATATGTTAAGTTAATGCAACTAAAATTGTGTTACATTATTAAAACTATAGATACATTGTTAAATCACCAGAACTATGGCGATATTTTTCAAGTCAGAGTAACTAAAATCAACAGTGTTAAATTACCATAGATAAACTAAAATTGGCAATAGTGAGATGTTGCAACAAAAGTAATGTTAATTTAAGATAACTTATGTCATAATTGTAAAGTTAATCCAACTAAGACAATGATAAATGAGAGCAAGTAAAGACATTAAGGTGTAATAAGACATTACAAATTACCTATCTTATGATGCAAGAAATTTTATCATGACTCACAACATTGTGAGTTTACGGTAAAGCCTTGATTATGTGACACTTTCCTGTGGCACTCTTGTTATAATGGCATACTGAAAATCAGTCCATTAAAATTCATCACTTTATCTAATGGCATATTTTCACTGTGTTTTGGCATTGTGCTGCTTCTTGTATCCAGGAGTGGTTCTCTTATTATATCTATATCTAACCTTTAATTATTTTTCATGAAAGCATATTAATATTGCTTGTTCTATGTCAGCTCTTGCTCTAACACCATATTTGATCTAATGGCACACCCCAGACCTCAAACATAGGAAAGTGAAAAACTCAGAAACTGAAGAAACTCAAACTAACCTAACTATTGATCTTTCACCTTGCAAGAAAACTACTGTACATGGTCCTACATGTTCAGACAAGAGCAAATGGCTCATAGTTACTTTAACATACTGACATTTTTCTCTCTGGATCTCATGGTTTTCATTGTGGATGTTTATTTTGTTTTCCCTATTACAGATTTAATTGAATTTCATTAATTTAACAAATGAAATACAATTTATTATTTGTGCAAACTTCTATATTTATTTTTATTTCTAATGGAAAGATTTCACATTTTTTAATCTTCTGTATCAATTTTGAAATACATGTATAAATTTGTTAAATATTTCAAAATAATTATTAAAACATTTAAAGACTATAACATATTTAAACACAATATATGTTAGGTTATTTATATATCTATAATAGTATATGCTATATCTACTTTCAGTATGTGCACTGAACTTTATTATTAGAATCACTAATACTTTTTCTATCAAACATCCAGATGAGTGTACAATAGGATTATAGTACAGTTACTCTTATAACACAGCCAAACTAATGGCCAACAAGCTAAATAGCATTATAACTATGCACTGACACACCCACTTGTTTTTTTATGTCCTAACTCACACCTACTTCTGCTAATATCCTCACTCACACCCACTTCAGCTAATGTCCTCACACCCACAGCTAATGTCCTAATTGCAAAAATGAAAGTACATGTATGGTTTGTAAATGTTGTTCTAATATCTTTTCAGAGAAGTTAGCAATAAAAATTCAATTGTGTAGTGACAGCAAACATGGTAAAATGGGGTGGATATGGTTCTAGAGACAGAAAGCCACAAGATTGTAAATACAAGTAGAAAGTGCAAACAATAAAATTAGCAGATACTGTACTGGGTCTGGTCACAGATCTTCATATTCCTCACATTATCTTGAGGAAAACATATGAGACAGCAGACTTCCTACAATAGAGGGAGTTGATATTATGTTTGAGAACAGTTCTGGTGCCACACATTTAATAGGTCATTGGGTGAAACTGGTAGCATTCAGAGGTTCAAACTGGATATTAAAGGGCACACATATAAACAATATAAGAGGACATATGTGATCTGTTAATTAAATTCTTATCAAACATATGTGATTGATGCTGCCTACTGACAAATAAAATGAGTTAACAGACTAGAAAAATAGGAGGCAGTTGTTTCCTTCCCAAATGACAAACAATTACATGTTCATCAGATACTAGGGGTATTAATTTATTCAAATGAGCGTTATACAAGAGGAATTGTAGCAGCCAAATTGGTCGACGTTTGTCTGCTTAATGTTAGTGCTGTGGTGTAGTATCTCATTCTCACTCCTATTTTGAAAGAAAGTATATTTAGGTTGATAAAGAAAATGTATGCACTCTATATCATGATGTGCTGTTAATAATAATAAATGGCATTGCAGGGAGCAAGATTGATAATGCAAACTTCCAAACAATCCAAGGTTGACAACCTCCTTGCCTATACCAATACAGTTCAGGTCTTAAGAGACTGTGTACAATGAGTCATGAAGATGCAGACATCTCAAGTTGGAAGAAATTATGCCAGGTTATATGTGTAATATTTTTTAGCACAAAATTAGTCCAACAGTTAGTTGACCATTCTGGTTGATGACAGTTAAACTTAATGAAAAATTATATTTATTATTGTACAGTACTTAAAACTTTGATTACTAATATAACCATGCAAGAAACTTGTTATGCAAGTTATACTATATGTTGGTACCCCGCTACTTGACGTCACGAAATACACAACAATTTTTGAAGTCGTCGCTCCGTTGGCTCGTGTACAGCCCCCAGAGGTTCGAACCTCACACTTAAACGATAAACAGGACGGACTAACAAACACACTGATAAACAGGACGGACTAACACACTGACAAACAGACCGACGGACAGACAGACGCTATGGCTACAATAAATGAATTTTAACACGAAACGAAAAGAACAAGAATTGACACAAAGCCAATGAACATTAATTAAATATTTATATAAAATAAAGAAAGAATTAAAAGAAATAACAATACACTACAATTATATTTATGCTGAGCACCAAGCTCGAAAATCTATTCAGAGAAATTAGCTTTCCCTTAACTGTCTCTGAGTCTCTATGATTTCTTTTTATAAAGTTCGGTCGAGTTCCCGATTTTCTTAAAGAGTTAATATGTATCGTTGCACACTCCTGGCCAAAGTATTTTGTGACTTATCTGGGAGGAGTTGAATTGTGCAGGAAGTGTCTCAGGTTGATCACACAGCAACCAAAGATTCGGGTTGATCACACAGCAACCAAAGATTCAGGTTGATCACACAGCAACCGAAGATTCCGGTTGATCACACAGCAACCAAAGATTCAGGTTGATCACACAGCAACCAAAGATTCAGGTTGATCACACAGCAACCAAAGATTCATATACGGAGAGTAAAATAAAAATCCTTTCGTTTTCGGCGAAAAACCAAGGATTAAAGAAAATTTGTAATGGTGTAATGATACACTCTTTTCAAGCCTTCTGGCTGTTCTATGAATATAAATTTTTAACAGTTATTAAAACTGGGCTATCCCGACACTCTATCAGCGTTGGATCCGATGAGGGTGTCCTTGTTGTGGAAAAAGCAAAGTGAGTGGGAGATTTTCCCTATTTATAGTTTTGTTTTGTTTTGTCTTTCTGACCTCAAGGTCAACTTGCTCACGCTTTCATTCAAAGTGCGGATAGGTACTTCCGAATTCCTTCCGTTCCATTCTCCTACGTGTTTTTATTTGACAGTTCAGACTTCCGAACTGCGGACTGCCCCAGAAAACATCCTGCCCACGCTACGTGCGTCATACGTACAAGCTTGTTTTAAACTGTCATATTTCAATCAAAGTGCGGATAGGTACTTCCGAATTCCTTCCGTTCCATTCTCTTACGTGTTTTTATTATTATATATATATATTTTAATATTTTAGCTGGGATCCGGGCGAGATTTACAGAAGATCCTGACACTATACCTGTTTTGTGAAACAGTTAAACTAAGAAAAGTTGATTTAATACCACAAAATACACATGCATTATGTCTTACATAGTCTTATGCAACTCAAATTACCTGAGGGATCAACAAATGTGATGAGTGCTTCACCTTTGTTCTCATTCATGGTGATGTTCTCAATATCTCCACCACCTGACCTTTTGCTCTCAAAATACACTTCAATGTGTTCTTTTGTCACATTTTTCTTCAAGCCTGACACATGGATTGTTTTGGGCTTTTCACAAGGGACTGTACTTGTGTGTGGAGTCACAATCAGTCTCACACCATACAAGACATGGTCTCTCTTTAAAACTTGGTTTGCAACTAAAAAATGTTTACAAAAAACCCTTCATAGAATTAGTGTATAAAAGAATTATAATCATCCAAGCAAATAATTTACATTTAAACCCAACTTATGTGGCAAATAATATGACTGTACAAGAAGAAAATAAAAACTTAAAATGGTATGAGTCATTGAAGCAACAAGAGCATTTGCAACATAATGCATTTCTAATCAGACAAGACTATAAAATTTTCAAAATTAAATTCACAAGTGCTGTTTGACACCAGAGTGATTTTGCTTGTTTCTTTAAAAACAAATTATGATTATAATTAATTAAGAAAAATTGCTGTATTAACTAAATCTATTGTCCAGTGTTTATGAGGTTTGTTCACTGCCTTCAGCTGCTTAATTGCACTTATTATTCCTGTACTATGTAATTCACAACAACATTCAATACAGAACGACTTGTTCATGGTATACATCTCACCTTTATCTTCTGTAAAGGTGATATAAGTCACACATGTTTCCTGATCCACCTCAATTTTTTGTATTTCCCCTCCACCAGATTTCTTTGGATTTTCAAAATACAGCTCCATCACCCTTTTGTCTGTGACAATCTCACCTCCACGCACCTCTATTGTGCATGAAGCACTGACTGGCTGTTCCACAGGAATTGTTTCAGTATAAATGCTTACTCTCAACTTTTTTTTTAATAACATGTGTTCATGTTCCAGAACACAATCACTCACTGGAAAAAATATTTTGACAAATGTTGTTTACACCTATATATATATTGAAGCTATCAATTACAGAAAAAATATATTTAATATATTATTCTTATTAATATCTTTTTAAATTACCAATCTATTATCAATTGCTAAATTGCAGCACACACAAAAAATATTTTTTCTAGATTGCAGGCAGAAAGAATAACAAAGAATTCACCTATTCATAGTGGTCATTAGTTCATCAGTTTATTAAAGACAACAACTAAAGAAGTGTAATTAACTGTTGAAAAAGTATATTTTGTACTCAATTTTAAATTACCAACATTTAAACATACAAAAAATATGATAAAAGTATCTAGCATAGCACTGCAAGATTTTAAATATATTCACAACTTCATAACTTTGTACCACATTAATAAATGGATTCCCTTCCCTTTGATTAATTAAAATTATTATTTTCAAAGTCAAGATTAGAAAGAAAATTTCTTTGTTTGGTTATTGTTTAAATTGCACTAACTCTGAACCCTTGGTTAAAAATAACTAGTTAAATTTACTTTGTAGAACCTCACAAAATGTTAAATAATTAATGCACCAAAATCTTTCAAAAGTTATAAGAACATGGGTATCGCAAAATGATAAAGAGTACAGATAAAATCATTCAGATGTCTTTCAAGAACACGATACCAAACATAAAACCTTTAAGCTGCTGAAGAATGTTCTGAAATGAACATAACACTTAAAATAAATACATAAAAAGACCCCAACCTTCAGAGTCTTCAAATGTTAGAAGCACATATCCTTGACTGAGATGATCTGTTATTTTCTTGATTGGTCCTCCTCCAGATTTTTTCTTGTTTTCAAAATACATCTGTAACACCTCCAAATCCATTTCCTGATCAACACCATCCACACGTAGAAGTTTCTCCTTTGGAGATTCCTGGGCTTTGTCTGAAGACTCTGTTTGGAATTAATATTTAAAGAAATTAAATAAATTTACTCCTTGTATCCAATACTTTGGAGGTTCCTGGGCTTTGTCTGAAGACTCTATTTGGAATTAATATTTAAAGAAATTAAATAAATTTACTCTTGTGTATCCAATACTTTGGAGGTTCTGGGCTTTATATGAAGACTGTTTTGAATTAATATTTAAAGAAATTAAATTTACTCTGTGTATCCAATACTGTTGTTTTACATTTTGTTGCAGCTATTCTAAAAATAATTTCTTTATACTATGTTTGCCTAAATATTATGTTAGATATTCACCATATTATTATCTTTTAACAAAGATTATATCAAAATGATAAACTAAATGCATTTAAAGTTATCTAAAAATGAAACTATTAGAGACAAGAAAAGAAATAAATCTCAAAATAACCTTTTAAGAAGACACTGATAGATTTCCATAAATTGTGAAAAACATATTTAATAAACAATAACTTATATTGTGTACATTTACCAGTGCTGATGTTTATACATTTATGTGAAAAGGAAGAGTTATTAGATTTTTTAATGCCATTTATCAAAAGTGATAGACAGCAAGATGACTAATGGATAGAAATGAACTAAGCTATATATTATTATTGGCAATGGAAAGTACACTCAGGAGTAAAGATACAAATAATGAGATGCTATGTTATATTATATTTACTAGAGTTTTGATAAACAGTTTAACACTATTATTTACAAAGTAAATAATTCTGCTTATTTAACTTATTTAAGTTATAACTTATATTAGATTGAAGTGAAAAAATAATTTTCTAAAGAATTTTTTTTTTTTAAATATCTTAAATTTTACTTTTAGTACATATATTTAAGAAATATATTTACCTAGACATAATGATAAATTAGACAGACCTGCTTTGCTATGATCAGAAACTGGTGACCAGGGTGTCCTGTGGTCTGTGTCTTGTGCTTTCATTGATGAGTAGTCATGACTACCAGATGAACTTTGAAACTGTGTCTCTCTTGGAGATTTTGTAAGTGGACTAGGGAACTGACCACCTGGAAAGGAATGGCACTCATTCTCCCAGCCATGAGGAGGATATTTCAATCCCTGCCTTGGTGATGGACTCCTAAACTGATAATTTTCTGGGGACACAGCACCAGTTGTGGGATCAAAATATGGCTGTTGGTGATAAAAGGCTGTGCTCTGGATGTATTGCTGCTCTGGTAAAGAAGACCCTGCATGTGTTCCTTGGATATTTTCCGAGTCATAAATTGGTTGAGGGGACTTTCTATTTACTGATTCATTCATAACAGTCATTATATGTCCTGTTCTTTGATCAAAATTTCCAGGGATTCCTGCTCGTTGCCTCTGCATAGGATTTTCAAAACTGTCATGAAATACTGGACTCTGCATTTGCTTTGACACATTTGGATGATAGGATTGTTGGTGAAAATGAAAGTCTCTCTCTAATGCTTGGTTTGCTGATGTTTCCTTTGAATGATCAGCAGGTGGCACCGACTGGGGAGAGAGTAGTTTGGTGTTTGGGGAACAGTCTGTAAATTCCTTATCCAGATTGTCAGGAGCCAGTTCAAAATTCTCCTCATCGTCATCCTCCATTTCATATTCTTCTGATCTCATTTCAATTTCTTCCTTTATCTGAGGTTTTCCTGGCAAATAAACTGTTTTCAATCCCACAGGAGATTCATCTCTCGCACTACATTTTTCTTTTTCTCCCACTAAATGTTCTTTTTCTTCAGTAAAATCAGTGTCTTGCAGGTGATGCTCTTCAGTGGTGTCAACTTCTATTGGGCTTGGGTTAGAGTCTAAACTGCATTCCTCTTCATCTCCACTAAAGTCTATAGTCTTGTCTTCTTGTGAGACAATATGATCAGTGGATATTACAATGTGTTCATGATTTCCAGGTCCAAAACACTCACAAGGATGTAAATTACCATTTTCATTTTCATCATTGTTTTTCTCCTCTCCTTCCATTTCATCACTGTTTCCCTCTTCCTCTTTTTCATCATTATTTTTCTCCTCTCCTTCATTTTCCTGGCTTAAACACTCTTCTGCAACAAACTGAGATCTAGGATCTGATTGAACAGCTGGTGAGGCATTTTCTGCTAACACAAGATCTTCTTTCTGATCACATTCCAAGAGTGTTTGCTCATGTTGTTTGGTAAAATGTACAATTGGTGATTCCTTAACTGAAGCAGTGACCCTTTTCTTTTCAGTAATACTAATAAGTATGCCTTCACATTCAAACTTCTTCTTTAAGTCTTTGACAGAAAGTTTTTCTGTACTTGTATCACTATTTTCATCAGTGACATCACTTTTATTCTCAAGTAATAAGAATTCATCCTTTACCTTCTTCTCTTTATCAACACATTCTTTATCATCAGGGTTCTGTGGTTGAATTCCACCAGTGGCTGAAGACAAAACTAGAAAATTGGCTTCTGTATTAGATTCTTCATTCTGTGGAAAGGTTGAAATATTTTCAATAAGTTCTGAACCTACCCTATTGAAATCAGGTTCAGTCTCTTCCTCATTGATAAATGGATTTGATAAGATTGAATAATAATCCTCATTATCAGAATCCATAGCCTGAAAACAAATTAAATTCAGAAATTGATCCTTATGTATAAAATACAATTGTACATAAAATATCTTTTTTATTTTTAATATTTGTTTCTTATAATTATATACAATAGTGCCAACATTAAGCACAAGTACAAATGATTGTATAGAGAGTGATAAACTATTTATATTAAAATTATCAATACAGTTAATAATGACAAAACTATATTATTAGCAGCAATGAGAAATATACATAGTTTCTTAATTCTGATGAAGAGAGAAAATTCAACTGCGTTTTTAAAATTTAGATATGTTACAGATAGTTACAATTACTTTTCTTAAACCTGAATATAAGAGCTAAAACTTGTTTTAAACAGTGGCTGTCAAAAGATATTACTATACAGACATTGTAAAACTAATCCTCTCATGAATATAAAACATAAAACCTGTTTATTATTTGTTGTAAAAGATATTACTATTACTACTATACAGACACTGTAAAACTAATCCTCTCATGAATATAAAACATAAAACCTGTTTATTATTTGTTGTAAAATATTACTATACAGACACTGTAAAACTAATCCTCTCATGAATATAAAACATAAAACCTGTTTATTATTTGTTGTAAAAGATATTACTATACAGACACTGTAAAACTAATCCTCTCATGAGTACAAAACCCAAATACTGTTATTTATTTGTCTATCAAACAGTGTTTAATAATAATATAAAACATAAAATTATTATTTCTCAATATGAAACTAAAATGATTTAATTATTTGTACTCTAAACAGTGGTTGTGAATACAGCTGCAGGTATATGTATATTCATACTCCACAGTATGGATGAACTCCAAATCATATCCACAAATAACCAATTATTAAATTTAAAATAATTTTAATTAAATGTCGATGTGGTTTTCTTAAATTTCTATTTCAAACATTTAATCTCTTGATTTTAGATAGAAGAGTGATTTTGCTAATTAGTGTTAATTTTCATTCAGCCTCTCAACTCTCTCTCCGCCTTATTAATTGGTATGATGATGTTTTAACTTGTGAGTTCTAACAGTACTTAACCTCATTGATTTTATGATTTTGTTCAAGTTCTGATGAGAGTTATTTATCTAAAATTTCAAACTGTTGGAGTCTACCTGTCTCTGAATGTAAGAAAATATTAAACAACACTTATTTTAAACACTGGTTCCATGCAAATACGTGCATAGTTAATTGGCAAATTATATGAGGAGGCCCAAGAAAAAAATAAATGATTGCTGTTCAGATGTTTATCTAAAAATGAGATAACATTTTCTCCTTGTAATTTATTTTACTCGTGTCCATAGGTTAATTAGGTGAGAAGGAGTTTTGTCACTGTAAATTACTTTACTGTGTCTATAGATTAATTAGGTAAGAAGTTGTTTTAACACTGTAAATTAATTGACTCATGTCTATTATAGATTAATTAGCTGAGATGTGACTTGTTATTGTAAATTACTTGAAAATATATTGCCAATAGATTAATTATGCTATCTTACTGCTGTAAAATACTTTATTCTTGTCTACAGTTTAATTAAATGAGGAAACAACTTGTCACTATCAATTATTTCACTCTTGTTTATTGATTAATCAAGTCAAATGGTATTTTGAAACTCTAAGTCACTTAAAATTTATATAAATTAATCAGATATGTTTAGTTGCTATAAATTACTTGATTCTTATACATAATTTAATTAAGATGGAGTCTTGTCATGTAATTAGGTGTCACTGTAAATTACTTGACTCTTTTACACAGACTAATTGTAAATCTGATGATGGTGTGTTCAAATTTAGTTATTATTAATTTGAAATTATTTTATTCTTAAAATGTTATTTGAAACTTATCTATCTATATATTAAGGAGATGATTTTACATTTGTTGTGGATGGATCGAGTGTGGTTGTTGTAGTTGTTCGTCATATGGGTCACTCTAGGATGCGAGGAGATGACTGGATGAACGATGACGATGATGATAAGACAGACAAGCAGACAATACCGCTACGGCAGCCACAGCAGGAGAGAGGCAGAACACGCAACACGTGTTTTACATTTTCATAGGATCTTTATTTAGGCGACACACCGCCAACAGACGACCAAGGATGACTCAGAGGCAGACGCTCTTAGTAGTTCCGCTACCAATGCCGAGACTTTAGGTGACTCTAATTGTAGTAGCTCACTCAAACCACACACGCTCATTATATCCTATGGGAGCGGCCCTCCCCGAAGCCCACGGGTTATGAAAACGAAAATCTAGTGTGGAAAGGCTTCTAAAAATAACTTTTGTGTTTCTTTACTTGCTTTCCACTATCAATTATAGCTATATGCCTAACAATCACATAATAATTCAAATATACAGTGAAACTACTTTATTTATACTTTAATATACAAATCTTTTCATATATATAATCTAAAGAATTAAACCTTTAATAAAATAAAATCTGTGTTGGCGGGCTTCAGGAAAAGCATTCACACACACATAAATTACAAAATACACAAATACAATAGCATTATTCATCATATAAAAATACATCAATTAAAAATATAAACTTTCTCCTTTCTAAATATATTTATATGAACTTCACTTACTAACTACCTAAAGCAATATATAACAATAAAAGCATGCACTCTAACACACCTAACGCCAATATAGCGCGCGCTTTAAAACAAAGGGAGTAATCATAAACAATAAAAATACGCACTCAATGGCACAGTCATACACATTACTATATAGCTGTTAGCAGACCACGCCGGGTGATTCAAACTAGCGGCCGATGACCTACTTTGCTGCAGAGCGTGGGGATGCGACTGTACACATACATACACGATGACACAAATACCTAAACTAACACGGGCTACACATTATAAAATTAAGACCTGCCTTATGAGTTTCCACATTTAAATTAGAGTGGGGTATTCAAAGTTTATACCAGAGTGAGGTATGCAATGTTTATATCAGAAAGGTATGCAATGTTTATATCAGAATGCATAAAGTTTAAATTAGAGCTCTCTCAGTTTTTATTAAAGTTGGTATGCACCGCTTACATAAAAGTTGGGCATGCATTGTTTGCATAAAAGTTGATTACAATTATTTATATCAGAGCTTGGTATTCAATGTTTATAAAAGAGTTTGCAATGTTTATATCAGGGTTGGCTCTGTTTATATTATGAGTGGGTATTCATTACTAAGAATTGGTTATACAATATTTATATCAGAGCTGGTTACGAAATGTTTACATCAGAGATTAGTATGCAATTTTTATAAGAGTTGGATATCAAAAGTTTATATAAAAATATATAAGCCATAAAACATATACATGTATATCCAAGATTTATATTAGAAATTTACAGTTACATTTACATATAAGATTTATAAACAACAGAATTAGCAAATTATACTTGCAATAATTGTTTATTTTAGGAAAATTGCTAGCAAATACTTTAACCTTTTTAGAGTTTTTTTTGTTTGAAGTTTAGTTAATGCGTAAGTATTGGTTAAGTTAAATAAGAGCCATTTTATCCATTCTTACAGCCCAGAAATATAAAAACTATCATTAATAATGAAAAGATTAAGATAATAATTAATAATGAATTCAAGAAATACAGTTTACTTTTCTCAGATTACTTACTGTCTAAATGAAAAATCTGAAATTCATGTTCATATTTAAATTTTAAGTTCTAAAATTCTGCCATTTTATTTATGTTCAATCTAATTTATTCTTGCTTTTATTTATTATATCTTTCACTTACTATCTATACATATAACGTAATATTATAATATTGTCCATGTTTCAATTTTTAATTAGATTTTTTTTAAAGTAGCTTATGTGAGTAGATATTATTATTTAAAAATGTAATAGTAAAATAAAATGATAAAATAGAGAAAATATTTGTTTAAAAAATTAAGTAAGAAAATCAAACCTAATGCTAGGAAAAGCAAATACAAGACCAAACTATATAGTAGTATTTCAAATAACAATGCATCCATCTGGCTTAACATATAATTTGCACACACAGATAAACACAAATGAAACTACCTATTTAACATTTAATTTAAAGTCTCAAAGTAAACTTGTGTTATGAATAATGCAAGGATTACATATATAATCTAATACAATTACAAGATTATCTATATATGCATACATTTTAAAATACTAATTAAATTTTAAAGCTAAACATGAAAAGATGTGTGTAGACATACACAATTGGCAACCCTAATACACTTACACAATATTGTCTTTAAGAATTTTCTTTTTTATTGGTATAGAGTTTGATCAAAAGAGATGGCAGAGCAAAACTCTGATGACAACTATTGCCTGCTTTTGGTCATATTAGTAATGTCTTGAGAAGGACCAGTGATGCTTTTATTAAATCTGGGAATATGATCTGCTTAGAACAAAAATAATTCAGTTTTAGCTATTTAAAAAAAAGTACAAATAATTCAGTTTTGGCTAAACCTGAAAATACAAAGGATACCATATTAATAATTAAAAGAAAATATTACCTTTAAGAAAATGTGATAATTCAAAAATAATATTGACTGAAGACACATTTTAATTTCACTGCTCAATAAATAGTAGATAATCAACAGTTGGGTAATTTAATACTGTAGCCTACATATAAACTTTTTATAATCAGTTTAGTCTACTGAGATACCCCACTAAAGATATAATTTGCAGATCAAGCATACAAGATAACAGAACTGATAAAATGAGTGCTCAAATAATGATTGTTAATAAGCAATTATAATGAATGTAGCATTCCCAATGAACAAATCTACTAAAATTACCATAATTATGATGTTAATTAATTATCTGACCCAACTGTATCTTAATTTTGGTGCTTTAAATGTGTAGAGGTAATGAATTCCTCAAGAAAGTACTCTGGCTATAAAAATGTAATACATAAACAGATGTTATAACAGTCAGGCTACGCTTACATTAGCTACTGATGTTGAATATCACATTTCGTATGACCAATTTTAAGATGTTTTAATCCGCTCAGATGTTTGTTCTCAACATAAAACCTCAGCAAGCAAAAGGGGACTAGTCCAAGTTCTTTGTTTAAAAAAATAAAATAACACGTTACGGTGGACTTCGGTACTTGCACTCACTACACAGACGTCCGGTGGAACGTTTGCAGTTTTAGATGCAGAGGTCGCACTATTCTGTACAAGAGATCTTATAAAATATAATCGTGAGCAACAATACAGTCAGACAGAATAGCCATTCACTGAAATAATGTTACTAATGATGGAGAGTTTCTTACACGTTCCATGAGTTTTTTCAATAAAGTATCTATTATCGTAAAGATAACCCGTGCTAAAGTTAATAATAAATAATGATCGGTAGTTTATTACCTTCTTTGTTTAGCAGGAGGACAGATGTAACGCTAAAGAAAAAGTAGACCATAGGGATGAATCTCCCCGGAAAATAAAAACGAAAGTAGCGCTAGAAGTAATAGTTAGTGGAGTGCGTTCAATTTTATAGAAACGAATAGCGGTTTAGAACAAAGCAACCATTCGTCACTAATTATTCTAATTTTTGTCAGAACATGAGGACATTTAGTGGCTTCATAGTTTTCACGCTCGTCGATCAACGTGAATGGTTAAATTGCAGAAATGTAAATTGCCTTATCAAGTAATAAAATTTAATCTGATTTTGAGTAGTGTAATTATTGCGACTGCTTATTAATACGACAGAAATGGGAAAACTAAACTGGATTGAGAGCGAGTATTATATACGCCATAATGGATTGGCAGAAGCGGTCAGTTTGCACCCCCAAATCTTTTGTGTGAGAAAATATTGTATGGTTTACCAGCATCTCCGCGGTTCCCAGTGCAGTACACTACCATGAAGTATAAAAGTATAATGTATTCGGAATACATGTTTGCTTCTAGTCCATAAAATAATTAGGCTATGTTATGCTGAGTTGATTTGACAGTCCAGTCATTTAATTATGTCGTTAGTCATTATATCGGCCGAAAAATTGAATGGGCTGGTGAAAAAAATTACCGGGGAGGGTTCGACTCCAGCTTACAAGTGGGCCCGACTTAAATATACCTCAAAATATTAACTACTACCAAAGACGTGTATCCTTGCTACTACTAAGTCAACCGAACACAGCCGCCAACCACTGATATGGTCTTTTAAGATACAGTTCCACTGGAAGGCACTTATTTCTGAATATAACGAGATTATATCGATGAAAATTCAGTTTGGTGCATGACATCCCCCCCCCCCTCTAACCAGTACTCTTTAATCACGTGATTAAAAGTCTGGTTAGGCTTTCATTAAAAAACAGCTAAACATTATGTTAGAACTGTAGCTGCTGTAGTGAAAACATCCTCTTCGAACTCCTACGTGTCTCTAAATTTAGTAACAGCAGCACTTCGGGATTCTCCAGCATGACGAAAAACGAAAATTCTTAATTTATACTTAAAACTTGGTTGTTTACCTGTATATATGGTTTTAAAAAAATAAAAATAAAAAAAATAAAACATCTGTGCAGAAGACTTTTGCGAATGGTGACAGTAAAAGCGAACAAGGTCGACTGTACCTGCCAGTTTGTTATCCACTTGATTGGAAGTGATAACACGTGCAAAATATAGCCTAATAAATATTTATTTAAAAAAAAAAATTAGATCACTATTCCTGAAAATTAACAAACGCTTGCTTGTTAAGGTGTACGGCAATCAAGACTCCGAATGCAAATATGATGCACCTGCATTTACCACTAATAAATAGAACTTTTGTATTGAACGATAGTCACTACTTTCCAATAAGTTGACATTTAAAGTAATTTTTCTTCCGAATTTTCCTACACTCGCACCAGATTACAACTTAGTCTCCCTAGTTTCGGTTTTTAAAACAGCAAGTTGATCAGCTTTAGCGAAAACTCATTTGACATATTATTTTGCTTGTGTGGCACGAATTATTCGCTCTTATCACTACATACTTATTATGAGTGGATTTTTAAGAACCTCTGTAGATAGGTTGCTAAGTGCAGACAGTAATCTAGGCCGGCAAACGAGCATAACTGATCTTTAGTTTAATAGGTTAGTGCACAAAATGATGAAAAGAAAATAACTGCAAGACTGTCTTCAAATAGAATGTCATGTCTGTACATTGTAACGTACAGTTTATATTAGTCTAGTACCTAACTTCCATAAAAATGACCTGAGCCATTGCAGTTATCCGCTAGAGAGGTATTTAGTCTGTATAGTAACAAGTGCCTTTAATCAAATCATTTTACTGATTACAACTGTTACCTGTAAATCAATTACAACCGTCATTTTACTGATTACGACTATTACCTGTAAATCAAATACAAATATAGCAATGATCAAAATTCACAAGTATAATGTACAACGTAATCAAATTAGTAAACATAGAAATAATGGTTCAATTACATAAAGTATTCTCCAATTTAAATCATAGATCAATAGCAAACGTATGAACTATTTCTAAGTCCATTCTTCTTTATCAGTCAGTTAACTTACTATAAGCTAATAATCACCTTTATGACCGGCTTGAGTTCTGTTAAAATTCAAAGTGATTATAATAGAGTACTTCTTCAACAAAGAAATTTCCAGTCCATCCACAATGGATGAATTTGTTATGAACAAGTGTGAGACTATTAGTCAGAAAAAACTACTCATCCAGTTGGAGATTGTTTAGATTATCATCAGCAAACACTAACATATTCTTTATCCGAGTTGTTTACTTCCAACTTTGACACTTACAAATAGCAGCACAAGCAGGTCACTTTGACATTACACAATTTATATAACAACTAAGTTTAGAAATAGGGATAGGCAAATTTACTCTGCCCACACATTGTGCCACAGTATTAATTAGGGTTTGAGCAAGAGTGTGTGAGAGTGTTTTCCAGCTTTTCCTCATCTCTTTAATCTGAATGAGTGCAAGTGAAGTTGTTTAGTTGACAATCATAAACAATGTATAAAAGGAGGAATGTTGATTTTATCTTCAGTCTGGCACTTTGTGCTGTCTAGCAAACTGAGAAAAAGGCCGCTCAATTACTACCATTACTTTTATGCATTTCATTGGTCGTGTCAAGACAGATGTCAAACCACACTTCATACTCATGGACCCAGGGGACTAAGACTACTGATACTATATTCAAGCTGAGAGATGGATTTTCCCCTGGTCCAGATAAGTGAAAGAAAACACTCAAAAGACATTGCATTTCATTTTTTGCCCACAACAGTAATATGTGCACTAAAACCCCTCACTAATTGCAGTGACATTATAGAGCCGTATTTTATTCTGATTATATAGATATTTTCTTCATTGTTTCCTTTTTCTCAAGTAAATTCTTTTAAAATTATTATTCATGACTCTCTATATATTTTCCCGTTACATCATGTGAGTGTTTGCTAAGGGGATTGTATTCACCAAGGGAGTCTGGGGGCTTAAGGCTAGTTATTATTTACTATGTGTTTACCCTAAGACTAGACAGATTGTGACATGTCATCTTCATTGTGCATCCTTGTATCTGTTTACTAATTGTGTGCATGCATGGCTGAAAGATGGGGTTTGTTCCAGTGAGTAAGCAATTGAGTAATTAACCAAGAGTTTACTTTTCTCGTCTTTCCCTCCTCCTGCACTCACCTGTAACAATATGCCACCTGTTATTAAAATACAAAGTATCTTATAGATTATGGCTATTCCCCTATAACAGTAGACAAATACAACAGTTACCTTATTGTTTAATAAGACTCCTCAGTACCTGCAGATAAAATACAACAGTTAGATATTGATTATGGATATTTCCCAGTATCTGTAGATAAAAAATATAACAGTTATCTTACTCATTATGACAGTTCCAAGTCTGTAGATGTATGAAAGCATCATAAAGTACCTTCATTTCTGTTTCCTACACCCTTCCTAATCTCTATCGTATCAAAGAGAAATTTAGGTGTATGACAGCAATTAATTGCTTATACCTTTAATGTGAACTGAAGTTTGATGAATACTTGATGAATATTTAAGATAACATTAGGGACCTGTCAGATTTCTATGAAATTAATAACAGTCCACTACTCACTGCTGATTCAGATAGAGTTTGATCAGTATCAGTAGTGGACTGTTATTAATTTCATACCAGGAAATATAACCCTTCTTTCCTATTGCATTTTGAGGATTCAGGGTATAGGATCTCAGTGAGCTTTTTAAAAATACCATTGCTCATGAAATTCAGTGAATTGTATATTAATTATTACTTTCATTAAATTTGGTATGATTTGTAAATTCCATTACTTATGCACAAGTTGAGTTGCTTCATGAACAAAACTGCCAACATTAGTTGGAATCCTTGAAGTGTACATTTCGGAGATGCACCCAAGTGATAATATTCTTTCAGTTTCTGCATGATTATTTAGTTGGCCATATAAAAATACCATCTATATGCTTACTCAACTGATAATATCAATAATGCAAATGTTAGATATTATGCCAGTAATATAAAATACTATATCATTAATACAAAATGTCAATGTCCACTCATCCATAGCAACTACAATAGTGTTTCTGTTTCCTTTGCAGAAGAAATTATATTCAGATTTCATTGGAAATCTTTTTAGATGTTCATTCATTAAGAATTTCTGATTATTTTCTTATTAGGTTTCATCATGACGATTTCTCAGGTATCCACGGGTTTTGATATTACCAATGTTGACTTTAATTAGAGCTAATTTAGTTTAATTTAGGTATCCTAAATCTGTATTGTATTGTGTACAAGAGACATTTATGTAGGACCCCCCAAACACTTTACTGATAGAGTTAAATCAATGAATGTAGTTGGACATACTGATAGAGTTAAATCAATAAATGTAATTTAGTTTATAAATGAATAATTATTAGCTACAGCAAATGATGCCTAACTTATAAATAAATAAACTAACTACAATGAAGCTGTCAGTTTTCAACTTACTCTACTGAGGAGCATTTCTAGCTGATTTACAAATACAAAATATGTAGCAATGAGTAAAAACTAACACTGTAACAGAAACCAAAGCAACCAAAACAAATTTTAGTCAGTAAAGTTGCCAGATATCTCACTGTTCCAGATCATGTATTTAAACATTATTCTGACAATATTCTTTTGTCGCTATAAAAATAGACAATTGTAGGACGCAACTCTGTGCTGTTGATAGAATACTTTGACAACAATGTTTGCAGTTTGTGACAGTTTTTGTCCTAGTTATCTTTATCTCCCTTTATTATAATAAACATATATTTTAATTACCAAAATATTAATAACTATGTGTTTACTTCTAGCTTGCCAGAGGGACTAAATTTCAGGCCAGCCTGTTATATTATAGTTTAAAAAGAACAGTATTACCATATCAATATCTGATTGACTCAGAGATATAGTGGCCATCAAATAGCATATCTTTACTCATATCCAAAGAATGTAAACTGAAAACATATGCCAGACCTATTACACAATTTATATTGCCCCACTCTTTGATTCATGTATGCTATGCTGTAGACAAACTAACAGAAAATGGCAAATTTTAATGGAAATTTATGAATCCTGTATACACATTCTTTCACAAAAGCTACAAATATGCACACACACACACACACACACACACACACACACACACACACACAAATCCCCAGACATGACACACACTTGCTCAATCAATAAAAAGCTCTCTAGATTTCATGAGTGCATCTATTTTGTTTTAAGTAGGCTGGATATAAACTCTACCATGCCAAGTGCTTGACTGATAACTTGGTCTGTATCATACCATCAATTGAAGCTAACCGCATTAAGATTTATACAATTATTTTAAATAAAATATACAGCATAGTAAAATACTAAACAATTCTAAGTCCAATACAAAATTCATATTCACAAAAACACCCCACTCTTGCCTACCAATAATACTTAGATCACATAAAATACATGTGATCAAAGTGTAATTTTTTTTATGTTCAGCTATTTAACAATTTAATTTAAATTTTACATCACAACACATTTTAGGTATTATGGCTGACTGACCGTCATAGGCTGTACTCTATCTGGACAAGGCTGACTGAGTATCATAAGCTGTACTCTCTTCAGACAAGGCTGACTGACCATTATAAGCTGTACACTGTCTAGCCTGCTGACAAAATTTTCTGCCTGACAAGTTTCAAGAAGGGCCATCCAAATCAACCTAATCATTTGTTTAAGATTGAAGACTTCAACTGTTGTGTCACCTTTACAAGTTCATCATGTGAAATATTCCACTGTTAATCTCTCTTAAAATTGTCTCTATGACGAAATTCCTATTTCCTACTCATTTGTATAAATCTCTTTGTATCTGTGCCAATTTAGCATCTTTATTGGAAAAAACAAACTGTGAACTTGAGTATTTTGAAACAACCTGAACTGGGAAACCAAAATGAGCTGTGAAAACAAATATTTTTGCATGATAAACTAATTGCAAGCACACACAAAACTGTTGAAATGAACTGCTTAACGTTTACATAATTAATTTAATTAGAAGGATTATTGTTGTGTATGAATGTCCTCTGTTTGTACACACACATTTTTTGCCTTTGTGACTACTTTGTGACCATAGTTATAGCTACAAAATTTTCAGTTAGAAAACCAACTTCATATGTTAAATTTTCAATTTGTTTATTTACTTGTTAAATAAATTCTCTGTATTTTCAATTAATAAGGAAAGTCTGATATGTGCTATGGTGGATTGTGGCAAATCTTTGTCTAGTTTGTAAGTTGGGCACTAGCATACCTTAAGTTAGTATCTCACCAAATAATGAGATGCGTGAAGGCCAAAGTCATGTGAGCAACAGTGTAGCATAAAGGTTCACAAGTTGACACAGTGATTTTGATCCGTTAACATTCGGTGTAAGAGGTGAATGTTATCTTTTTCAATCAAAAGTTAAGGCATTGAGGTTTGACCAAGTTTCTTTTCTGCTTTTTATAAAGTCCTTTATGAGCGGAGTTCGAGAGAATAATTAGGAGAATTACTAGTCTATTAACCCTGATCATCAAACACTGAATAATGTGAATAACTGCACAACATTTTTTTCAGTCAATATGCATAAAATATTAATTTCAATTTCTGAACACTGATTGGCCTGTTACTAGTCACGAGTCATGTCTTTAAATAAAAAATGTTTATTTGTTTAATGAAGTAGTGAATGACAGATTAACTTATTTCATACATGTAGAAAATTAAATGCATGCTTGCTTTATCACCTGTTGTAACTCCTTTGAAACATAGGACATAATTTTTTAATTATATTTTTTAACTTATTTGGTCATACTATGTTTACAGACATGGATTAAGTACAACACATCTAGTGAATAACCAGTCAATTAATTAATATTTTCGTTCTTTCTTTTTATGCAATAATTAATTTCTTTTAATAGTGATCATTTAATTTATTTGCAAAATATCAAATCATTAAATTAAACTGCTAAAAGAAGATTTCTGGTATCACAACTAACTGACCATGCAGGTCTCCAGTTTCCAGTGTGCAATAAATACTACATTCTCTGACTGCATGTCAAAATTATAATCTACATCAAAGCTATCCTTATTTAGATATATGCAATATACATGTACAATTTACAAAACTACATACAGATCTCCAGTCCAATGTACATGTACAATTTACAAAACTACATACAGATCTCCAGTTTCCAGTCTGCAACAAACACTATCTTCTCTGACTGCATGTCAAAATTACAATCTACATCAAAGCTATCCTTATTATGCCATATACATATACAATTTACAATATTAGTGATTTCTACTACAAACATACAACAATTATGTATTCAGAATTTATGACATAATTTAAACACAAACTCCACAAAAAGTCCAATCATTTTTTTCATTGCTTTATCAGTTCTTTGGATCCTCCATGAATCCCAAGACATTCTGTAAAGAGTTCGACATCCAGAGGACCACTCTGCAAAGTGTGTATCCTGTCTGCAACTCTTGCTGCAACTGTACAGAGGAATAAAAAGTGAATAATCAGAAGTGAAATGTTTTTTTTAAAAATCAAAATGAATATTGTAGAGTAAAATATTCTTAAAATCCAAATGAATGGTGTAAAAGTTAAATGTTATAAGAATCCATATGAGTAAAGTAAAATGTTCGTAGAATCTAAAATAAAATAGTGATAGAGTCACTTAATTTTAAATGAATAGTGATAGAGTCACTTAATTTTAAATGAATAGTGTTAGAGTCACTTAATTTTAAATGAATAGTGTTAGAGTCACTTAATTTTAAATAAATAGTGTAAAATGAAATATTCTTAGAATTCAAATGAAAAGTATAGTGAAATATTTCTTCATTCTGAATCCAAATGGAGATTATAAGATGAAATTTCATTTGAAATTCAAATTAATAGTATAACAGTGAAATGACATGCGAAGCCACATTAATGGTGTGAAATGTGTGTGTGTACGTGTGTACAGCACTTTTAGTTTTGTTTCACTGAAGCAACAAAATTAGGTCAGCGCTCGCTTTCTTTTAAATCGTGCAGCATAGTACATTGTGAGTGCTTAACGTAGAATGGTGTGTTAGAGTACATGCTTTAATCGTTGTACAATGTAGGGAATTATTAAATAAAGTTGACATTTATGTATTTAGATAGGAAATGGTTTGTATTTTGCATGTATATATCTTTGTATGCTAGTTTATATTATTTTCTTTGTATATATTTCAGGATTTATTCATGTGAGAATGTTTTTTTACATGGCACACGAATGTAGTTATTTAATTTATTTTGTAATTTAACTTTTAAATTTTACATTAGGAAAGAGTTGTATTTAAAGAGTATTTAGTGTAGTTTCCTTAGATAGTAAAAGCATAATAAAGGAGTAAGTTACATCTAAACCAAAGTAGGAAAGCATAGAACAGATCATTACCATGAGCATAGAAAATTGCTGGATAGGATTTGCTTGGCAGCTAGTACTTTCAGGATTTAACATTAAGAGTGTATGTGTTTCTGTGTGTGTGTGAGGGAGGAAAGTGGATGTGTACAGAAGAAGAGAGACACGTAGTGAAGAGGAGAGAATGGAGTTTGGCAGGCCAATGTGTCTGTTGTCATTAATAAAGTCATTGTGTAAGCTGTAAAACATGGAGTTGCGTGTTGTCAAATCTTGCTGTGGCTGTCATCAAGTGTGTGACATTTTGTCCTCTCCATCATCATTGTTTTCATCTCACATACTGTAGTGACCCATAACATTACACCGGAGCCCCCCTCACAGTGGTATCAGAGTTAAATGTTCATTGAATTCAAAAGAAAATAGTGAGTGATTTTTAAAAAAATCAAATTGAATGGTATAGTGAAATGTTTATTGAATTCAAAAGAAAATAGTGTGAGTGATTTTTAAAAAATCAAAATGAATGGTATAATGAAATGTTCTTTAAAAGTTCAGAGGTGACTGGTAATAAATTTATCTGAAAAATAAACATGAATAAGGTAAGATGGGGGATATAACAAAATCCCTCCCCAAGTATTCAACAAATTATCTGGATTATCCTCAACATTTTCACTAAACAATTCCTATAGAAAACATTTCCAATGTTCATATAAGATTGTAGTTGATACATTTCTTGTGCTTAATACTAAATTGTTTCTAAAAACTCAGTAAAAGTAATTTGAAAATATTATCATCTTATTCACACTAAAAGAAAAGTGTACAGTCTCCCCATACAAACACACACCTACCCAGATCCTCAGTAACCTGACTTATCCATCATATTTAAGTACTTCAACAAAGACATTCAATCTATAACAGGGGTGCACAAACTCCGGCCCGCGGGCCAGATCCGGCCCGCGAAGAGTTGACGAGTGGCCCGCCATGTCAAACGAAAAAGTCAAATGTTTACTTTATACACTGAGTGATTTGAAACAAAGCAGCACCTCCTGACCCATTTTTCCAGGCGCTCCGTGTAGATGTTGTCTGCCCGCTGACATAACACTCACAGAGGCAAGAGAAAAAAGCTATACCAAGATAGGCAGCAAACCCCACACATACATGCTTGCCCCTTCCTGTGATATGGTTGGTCAGTAGCTGTTAAACCTTAGTGTCCGATCTACCACATTCTGTTGTTTATTTTGATTATATTTTTGTGACAAAATGGCAGCTAATCGTAAAAGAAAAGTTGACAAGGAAAACCGGCAGTTTAATGATGACTGGTTAATGCACTTGTCCACACCAGCATACTTGGCAGCACATACTGCTGCAAACAGGCTTTCTCACAGATGAAACTGAACAAAAGCAACACCTGCGGTCAGCTGACTGATGATAATCTGGAAGCAATTTTGCATCTTTCAGCGTCAAACATCAAGCCTGACATTTTGAAGCTTGCAGATGACATGCAGCACTATCCATCACACTGACTTTGTGAAAGTTGACGTATCATAACATTTTTAGAATGAGTCTTAGTATACAACTTCTTTGTCATAATTATAGTCTTAATCATCATTTGTGTGTTCTTAGATGTAATGTTGCTTATATGGGACGATTTTGATCTTCACTTTTTTGTGGCCCCCCCCCCGACGGTTTCGACAAGTCAGATTTTGGCCCCCGACTCAAAAAGTTTGTGCACCACTGATCTATAACTAGCATAAGTTTACAGTCATAGAAAAAAAAGTTACCAAATATATCTTTAATGATTCAAATGAACATTAAACACTGTCAAAAGAACTATCTTGTAATACCTTGTGGGTTTTCAAATGTGATGAGTGCATACTCTCCATTCCCTCCAAATTCAAACTCAATCACAGTACCTCCACTGCTGCGGCGTTCATTTTCAAAGTAATTCCTGAGTGTATCCTCAGAAGGTCTTTGATTCTTCAGTAAGTTACGAATGAGAATAGTGCAACTTTCAGGCACTTGTTCCACAACAAGTGTTTTGTTTTTAATTTGTTTTTTAGACAAATCATTCACAACCTTTTGAAAATCTGGAATGATGATTAATAATAGATATTAATTATAATTATTATTACTTATTTCAATACTCTAAATGTTATGTTACAAATTACAACAAAATGAGATATATTTTTATAAATGCTATTTATGGGAATAAAGGTGATTTATGACTGGAATGAATGAAGAAATGAATCAGATTATTACATATTTAAATTTTACAAGTATAATACATTTGCAGAAACTGGAATTAAATGATAGCACTTTTTCCACGTCCACATCGAGTGTGAGCTAGCAGTCTAGATCAAACCCTCCCACTTCAAGTGATTTATTATGGGTGGAGATGAGAGCAGTTGAACTATCAAAAGCTATCTTAATGCCACTGCTAGAATATTGGCACATATTTTGGATGTGTCACAACATCAATTGTTTTGATATAAAGGTAACTGTGAGTGTGGATGTAACCTAGTATTTCCTGGCTTACATATGCATCTAGTTTCATTTAGATGAAAGCTGTCATTCTCCTGAAACTGTACAACATGAGGTATCATAGTTCCCTGTAAACCATGGGCAAGTTGTTACTGGCCTTGTAGAGTGTAAATCAAGTCTAGCTGTGTGGGTATACATGCTGTAACTGAAAGTGAGTGTGCTAATGGGTCAGAGAACGAGCACACCTTGTCAAAACCTTATAAATCTTATGGTGCTAGAAGTGTAAAGTCTAAGAAACACCTGTATGTCCATTCATGGAAAAAATGTAGAGAAAAATATTCAATTATTAACCTTGTAATTCTTAATCTTGTGTATTTTGTGAATCTCTTTTTAAGACATCATGGAAAATGATCTAATTTTGCGTTTTTTCAGAATAAAATCTAAAATATTAATGAAAAAATTAAAAGCATAACATATTACAATTTAACTTACCAATAACTTTCTCTCCAAAGATGACCAGGGCTACTGTGTTCTTTTCACCAAAGAGAATTGTTTGTACATCCAAACCAGTTTTTGCCTCGACAAAATTCAACAGCTCATCCCTGGAACTGATGCTTGGCAGTTTAGTCAGTAAGACCCGGTCTCGCATCATCTCAGGTGTCTTTTCTAGTCGAGCTGTTAGCTTTTTCCCTTCCAGAGTATGATCACGAGCAGCAACTTTAGCAGCCACTGAAACATTTTTGTTTAGTAGTAGAGAAAATATGCCTTGAAATTAAAATCAAACTATGAAATTTGTTTTTAATAAATTTTTGCAATTTATAAACTCCTACAATATTTCAACAAAACAAAGCTGTTGATGTTTAAAAGTGCTGAAAATATTCTTTGAAATTAAGATCAAACTTAAATTTGTGTTTAATAACTCTTCAGCAATTTATAAACTTAAACAATATCTCTAAAGAATAAAGGTATTGCTCTGCCAAGATGACAGTAAACAGCTTGAACAAACATGTAGTGGTTGTGTGACCTAATTTAAGTGGAAAGTATGGATGAGTTATTATGTATGATGACAATGGTTGTTTGATCTGGTGTAAATGGAAAACATGGATAAATTAATATGTACATTAGTTGTTTGATCTAGTTTAATTGGAAAGCATGGATAAACTATATACAATGCCTGTTTGACTTCATTGCAAAGCATGGATGAATTAATATATACAGTGATTGTTTGATCTAGTTTTACTGGTAAGCATGAATAAACTATGTACAATGGCTGTTTCACCTACTTTTACTGGTAAGCATGAATAAACTATGTACAATGGCTGTTTGACCTAGTTTAATTGGAAAGCATGAATAAACTATGTACAATGGCTGTTTGACCTAGTTTAATTGGAAAGTATGAATAAACTATGTACAATGGCTGTTTGACCTAGTTTAATTGGAAAGCATGAATAAACTATGTACAATGGCTGTTTCACCTACTTTTACTGGTAAGCATGAATAAACTATGTAGAATGGCTGTTTCACCTACTTTTACTGGTAAGCATGAATAAACTATGTACAATGGCTGTTTGACCTAGTTTTACTGGTAAACATGAATAAACTATGTACAATGGCTGTTTGACCTAGTTTAATTGGAAAGCATGAATAAACTATGAACAATGGCTGTTTGACCTACTTTTACTGGTAAGCATGAATAAACTATGTACAACGGCTGTTTAACCTAGTTTTACTGGTAAGCATGAATAAACTATGCACAATGGCTGTTTGACCTAATTTGTAAAGCATGGCTGAACTAATATGCACAGTGGTGTTTGACCCAGTTTAAATGGCAAATATGGATAAACTAATATATAGAGTGGTTGTTTAATCTAGTTTAATTAGGAAGCATTGATAAATTATGTACAATATTCTGATCTAATATGATTGGAAAGCATGGATGAACTAACATATGTACAGTATTTGTTTGAATTAGTTTAACTGGAAAACATGGATAAATTATGTACAATGGTTATTTGGCCTAATTTAATTGGAAAGCAAGGATGAACTAATTTGTACAGTGGTTGCTTGATCTATTTTCATTGGAAAACATGGGTAAATATGTACAGTGACCCAGTTTAATTGGAAAGGATGGATAAACTATGTGTATAGCGATTATTAGACCTAGTTTAGTTGGACAGCATGTATGACCTATTTTAATTGGAAAGCATGGATGAAGTAATAGGTATATTGGTTGTTTGATCTAGTTTATTTGGAAAACATGGATAAACTAATATTCATGTGGTTGTTTGGCCTAATTTAAATGAAAGCATAGAAAAATGAAAATATGGATAAAATATTAAGAGACACCAAATTTCTAAAACCCAAACCAGTTCTTGTATATACTATCTGCAAAGACAGATGTGTCTTCTAATTAATTATATGCAATTTTAAACTGAATAGAAATATTCAATATCTTTACCTAGTACATATTGCAAAAAGAAGCAAAACAAGTACCAAATCATTCATTTCTCTCTCTCTCTCTCTCTCTCTCTCTCTATATATATATATATATATTACACTATATGGAAAACAATAAATATAAATTCAACTCTTGAAAGTTATACAACTAATCAGTTATAGTCCTATTGAATTAAATATTTTCTCTTTTCCTAAAATAATAAACAGAATCAAATTTAAAAACTAAATTAAATGAGACTCAAGGTCAAATGTAAAATGGTACTAAAGATTAATTGTGAATGTCTTTTAAATTTCATTTTCACCAAACTGCAAAAAGTAATAAAACATGATGGCCTTGTGGAGGATATGCTAAAACTATCTTCCAGATCATACAAAATTTAACAACAAAAACGTAAAGAAAAAGACTTTTGATTAAACATTACTTCTACCACACCTAACATATGACAGAAAAT
Source organism: Sinotaia quadrata (assembly GCA_028829895.1). Lineage (NCBI taxonomy): Eukaryota > Metazoa > Mollusca > Gastropoda > Architaenioglossa > Viviparidae > Sinotaia > Sinotaia quadrata. Next base: position 43,639,367 of record CM054180.1, read on the forward strand.
GAATTCTATATATACAGTTTCATAGTTTCTAACAGAGACTAAAAAAAAAGAAATGAAATATATATTAAAATTAAAATATAACATCCCACTAATTTTTCATTCTTACGGTACATTACTTCTATATAAACAAATATCAAACATCTTTACGAGTTATTTGACATGACACACAAGATTAAAAAATATAACTACTAAAACAATATTCTTACATATTGTTTTAAAACACATTTGAAAAATACTTGAGCATACTTTGTGGCTTTAGTATCTCCTCTGTAATTTACTAATGCTGCAAAGTATACTCAAGTATTTTCAAAATAAAATCTTCTGCAGATCCATATACATTACCATGTACTTAAATAAATTTATTAAAACTATCTCATTATCATGTAAGAATCAAATTGTAATATTTATTAGGCCTTCAAGTTAACAAATTAATTTGGTATACCTATTTAGGTGTGACCCAAATACACCTCTGGAACTTGGACATACACGTAATCACAAGAAGGTGAATTCAAATTGTCAACTTCTAACACTTAGTACAGATGATATCTCTAAATCAACATCATTATGTTTGAGAAAAGTTCACTCCTAAACTATTTATTTTTCTACACAACTAAATTTTACAACTAATGGTTACATGCTGTGTGCAAGTGTTATGAGCTAGCCAGAAGAGAATGATTGTAATCACTGAAATGCAAGTTACATAGTGTAGTTACGTGACTGTCATAAATAAAAATAAATATTTTGTGGGTACAGCTTATAAAAACTTTTAAATATTGAAAGTATTTGCTTTAGTATGTGACTATATCAAACCAATCAGCAACTATTTCGGGTATCACCATATGCATAATAGTATGAGTTATTTCCCTTTTAAATGTCTGTCATGCAGTATCCAAATGTTTGTATTACACAAAACTATTTTGGATGTAAGAAAAAAAAAGCATAAAAGAAGACACCCTCAAATTACCTTCTGAATTTATAAAAGTGATATGGGCTTTTCCTTTTTTCACATTGATGTTTAAATCTTTAATTTCACCACCACCTGAGCGACGACCATTTTCAAAATAATTCAGAAGCATATCTTTACTCATTGAAGAGGTGACTCCACTTACAACCACTGTTGTAAGTTCTTGACACACAGCTTCTGGGGAAGATGTTACAGATGGTTGGAAGGGAATCACTTTCAGCTGTTTGCTGCATAATACATGTGTTCTTCTTAGAAGTTCTGTTACAACTGTGATAAAAGTGGAGAATAATCATATTAAGAGAAGGGAAAGGCATTGAACTTTTGTCTAAAAATACTTGTAGACAAAGGAACACTGTTTATTTATTTTTATGTATATGTGTGTGTTGCATGCATATGTAAATTTATCTAATCTAAGTAAGACAGTTGTCTATGTTTAAGGAACACTGTTTATTTATTTTTATGTATATGTGTGTTGCATGCATATGTAAATTTATCTAATCTAAGTAAGACAGTTGTCTAAACACTGTTTATTTATTTTTATGTATATGTGTGTGTTGCATGCATATGTAAATTTATCTAATCTAAGTAAGACAGTTGTCTATGTTTAAGGAACAAAACTATTCTATGTAAGCATTAGATTTGCAGTTCAGAATGATATAAATAAAAAATGGAATATTTTTCCTATGAAACTTAAGTATCTGTTTTTTCAGTGACTAAATAATAATTTTTTTTCATGAAAATTCAACATGCTATAAAAATACAAAATCAATTACAATTTATAAACAATGTTTCAGTAAAACAGTCTTAATCAGGACAAATACAACATAAATACAATAAAAGATGAACAAACATTGCCCACTGGAACCAATGACACTGCAAAAACCATAATGTAAACCTCATTATTTATTCATTGCTGTCAAAAACACCTGTGTGTAATCTTTGATTCATGAAAAAAACTTGTTCCTTGAAATCCACCCATTAGGTAAAAATTTAAAGAGGAGATTCATGTTCTGATTACTTTACATGTAAAAGTTCTGATTCATTTCTGAAATCTGCAAACACAAAATTATTTAAACAGATTCTGAACAGTCAACACAAGAATCAAGACAATTCCTTGTTTATGAGTAATACTTAAATTAATTAACAGCATATTAGACAAGAGACAAAATAAATGCTTTAAGAAAGAAAAATAAATAATTATAATAATGTCAGTGCAGCATTTGGAGCAAAAATCTGCTTTAGAAAAAGTTAGAGAAAAGTAAAAATCAGTCCTGGTTTTACCATGGTACACAAAATAAAATATGTTTATAACAATAATAATGTTTAACAAGCTCAAGGTAGCATCTAGTGATACTTTTTATTTTTTGTCCCAGGCCAATAAGAAGAGGACCAAAGCCCTCATTTCCATGCATGTCCCCCACACAAATATGTGAAAAAGCAAGAGAAAACTCCTTATCATGAAAATATGCAGTGAGACTGAGCAACTGCTAAAGGATCCTCAGTAGGGTCAGAAATCAAAGTAAATATAATCACTAAGATAGAATTTAGAGAAGGTAGGAAAGATTCCAATTGCCATATTTTTCAGGGTTGCATTTCTATAAATTGTCAAACTGGATTATACTGTTTTAATATCTATCAAAGTCTGGTTCAGAACATTGTGCATATTTATGTATTTGATAATTTGTTTAAGCCTAGATGACAATTTCTAATGTGATGGATGTGAGCAGAAGAAGACTAGATTTTTTTATCCGATCCACAAGATTTCTATCTCTACAGATAAATTTGCTTACTTTGACTGGGACCTATATGAAAGATTTACTGTCATTGAAGAGGACCATTTTTGAAAGAGGTATCATGAGAGATAATGAATGATTGATTACCTTAGATAAGAAATTATTTTTTTCTTGGGAAACAGCAAAGTATTACATATACTATCTTAAGTGAACCATCACTAAGGGAGGCAATATTTGTAGGATCCTCAGATAAAACTATACATTTCACTGATCCTGCATGAACAGGCAAAAGTGGCAACAGACAAGAGACAAGAGTTTTGAAATGCTGAGCTTTAAACTTAAACTCTTTAATTATAAAGATTCAAAATGACTAGAATTTCAATATCATTCCTTCACAACCAGCATTTTACTGATATAGAGACAAATTTTCTATTGATCATCATGTAAAGAAGCAATACTAAAACCCATCCTAACAGTACTTGTGCATATTAACAAGGATGGGGGTAAGGCATGAGGAGCAACTCTGCTTCTAGCCATTCTCTGAAAGCATGTGTGCATGACATGTCCACCTCATTATGGTTATCACTGAACCCATTCAGAACCAGACTAATTTGAGGGCAAGGTTGGAGACTGTTGACTTGGAGATGTCTAGATATTAAGGTCAAGCCTTGAATACCAGGTTTCTAAGGCAATCCCAGAGGTCAGTGTGCGCCTTTCTCCCCTCCCCCATCTGAAGTGAGAAGACATCCCTTCAAACTTTGCAAATAACATGACTAAGGCAATTTGTTAGTATCTCTAGACCCGTAAAGCTTGATATTCTTAAATTTCTTCCTGCTGTACCATTTCTGAACTGAAGAGGAAGACATTATGACAACAATGGCATTAAAAGACCTGTTTTAGCAAAAACGTGCAATTCACATTTTTATAATGCAATGATGAGAGCATATTTTATGTTATGAAGAAACAATAATAAATGTACCCCTCAAGCTTGATGGGTTTTTATGAAATGTACATAATCAAAAAAAGAAAAAAAACACCTCTCCAATAAAGGTTATGCTATATACACTTATTCATTGAACTCCTGTGATGTTTATCCCAATTAATAAATGCAGAAATGTCATATATATGTATTGACATCAGGAGTATTAATTATGCTTACCATTAACATCTTGAAAGGTAATTTTTGCCCTGCCAGCATTGGAATCAAAGTCTATTTCCTTTATTTCTCCTCCGCTGGAACGACGATTTCCAAAATAATCCATCAATGTACTCTTACTAATGCTCCTGTCTAGACCTTGCACTTCAATCGTCCGTGGTAATTCTGAATCCTGCTGAAGGGTTTCTGCCTTAACAACTGAAGGAGCAGAAACACTGGTGGCTGCTCCCACAGTCATCATGCTATTTTTAAGTTGATACTTCATACTTAGGGCATACGGAACAACTGCCAAAAAAGGCAGAAAAAGTCTGCTATTAAAAAAAAGTGAATAAAGATTGCAGAGAAATGTAATTACCTATTGAATACATAAACACCTTAACCATTCCTAGGAAATTATTCAAAATGAATATTTATTTTGCTTATTAACATGAATTTGCTCGAAACAAATTATTAACAAAAACATACAATGAAATATATGTATTTGGTGTGATGTTGGGTTTTGTACAAGGTGCTCTTTGTTTAGTTAATTTTTGAAAAAATGCAATTATGAAGAAAGTATAATTAACAAAATAAAATATGCTATAAATATTATGTGAATATTTAAATAAAAACTAATTTTAAACTTGAATGTGAACAATTAGTTCTATCTGCACCTACATGAATTATTTATTCCTGCTCTTGTTCGAAATATTTATTCTGCTTCTCAGTCTGGAAACTGCTTAGACAGATTTCATGTACAAAGATAATTTAACAATCTTAACTAAAATTCAATACATATATATTAAAACATTTAACAACTACAAATTAATATTAAACTGACTTTACAAAAAGTGACCATGGAACATCTAAGCTGTGAAACAAACAAGAAAAACAAAAATGAATTCAGCAACTTGTACAATAAACTGTTTTCGACAGAAAGTGGTAATCTGCATACCAGATGGATTAGCAAAAGTGACAAGCGCCTCCCCTTTCTTCATATCAAGTGCAACATTTTCCACCTCTCCCAGGTTTTCAAAATACATCAGCAGGAGATCTTCAAACACAACCTGCTTCAGGTTTGACACTCTGATGGTGCTGGGAGGTTTGTACTGTTTCACAGTAAGTGCAACACTGCACAGTGTGTGTGACCTCTTTAAAACTTCTGCAGCAACTGTTCAAATATAAAACCTAAAGTGAAATGCTGTTAGACAAGCACGGATATATTTTAACAAAAGTTTCCTTTAAACTTTTCCATAAGGGCTGATTGAAAAAAGTGTTAATAATGAATCTGTAAAACTGTACTTGCAGTGATAGTGGGGTTACTATTTTCAGTCTAATGTACTTAAACAGAAGTTAATCAATTTAAGACTAAGCTTTTGTACTTACATAAGCAGGAGGTTAATTACTCAAAGGAACTTTCAGAGACAAGAGGTAGGGTCAACATACAACAAAATCATGAACTTTTAATGAATTTTCACCTAATTTTCGAATTATTTCAGGAATTAGTATAGCAAAACTAATGTTTTTTTAAAAACCATAAAATTTAGTTTTCAAAAGGTACCAATTTATCAGGGTAATCGATCGGCCAACAAATTTCCAACTCTGATTCCAACTGTTGTTTATTACTAACGTCACTGGTAGATAAAGTATATTATTAAACTGAAATAACTGCAAAATCAATCACACTTTCAAATTCCAGTAATTATACTGTGAGTCGAAAGGCAAAAACAGTTAACATTTATTATTAAAAGTAAAAGAGCATATTTTTATCATAAACAGTGAAAGACTAGGATCTAATTATTACATTTTTATGGTATTATAATTTTTTAAATGGTAGAAATTATCTAAGCAAATGCTCATTTCTGAGATCAATTTTTTTAATAAAAAAAAGTCCAAAATAAAAAATTTTGAAGAATAATTCAGTGAGCTAATTCAACCAAATAATTTACATATATATTATATTCAATCAAATGCTCAGTATTATTTATAAACAATATCTTTGAAAACCTCACCTTCTTTTTGTGCAAAAGTGATGTATGCTACCTGTCTCTCCTGATCCACTGTTATTTTTTCAATTTCACCTCCACCAGACTTTTTTGAACTTTCAAAGTACAACTCCATGGTTTCTTCATCAGTGACGATTTCTCCACCACTTACCTCCAATGTGCGTGAAGGGTCAAGAGACTGGTACAAGTTTTCTGGAGGATTCCATCTACTCACTTTCAGTGATTTTTGTTGTAAAGCATGTTCCTTCTCCAAAACATGATTAATCACTACAAAGAAAGATATTTTATTAGGATTGTTTGTTGTGATATCAGTATTTTGTTATTATTATTATTACAAATTTTAATTAATTGATATATTTTAAAAGTAAGAAAATATGTATCTTTTCTTTGTATCAATTTTTTAAATAAATGAAATTATGTGTAAAAGTCAGGAAAACATGTATGCAGTTATGAATGATATTTTAAAAAAATGTTTCACATATATGTAACTTTAAATGTTGTTATCATGTGCCACGTTCTCTTTACATACACCATGTTGCTTAGCCACAATCACAATTCAAAATAAATGATCAGGTACCTCAGAGAGAACAAAAAACAGATACAGTTCTATCACCAGTCACACTCAATCATGCCTACACAGGTGTATACAGTTAACAAAATAATGAACTGGTGACTTTGAATATGTAATAAAAGGATGGAGTGTCACCGCTGATTGCTGAGAAATGCTAAAACAAAAAGCATATCAATGCTTTATTGCACAAAACAGTCATATAAAAAACATATAAAAACTAGTAAGAAAAAAAATTGTCATTTAATGAGATCAGTTGCCGTATGTATTTTTATTTTTATTTTACATTTGCTGGATTTAATTAAACTGCAATCATATTAGCTTTCTCATGGATGTACAAGGCAATGATTTTGGTGCCTTTCATAAGTAGTCCAAAACTAGCAAAACTAAAAAAAATGATGTGTACATATTATCCAAAGAAGACATGTTTTTCAATTCGGAGAATCAGAATTAAACAAAAGGATGATTTGAACTAAATAAACTTAGATTGCCTATTAATAAAATTCAATATCATTAGCATCCAGTCTAGTTACATACTCTTAAAAATATCACTTCATAAAATTTAATTTCACAACAAAATGCTAACAACTGTGAATCTCATGAAAATACTGACTAGTACATTATTTTCAGGCAAAACAGGAGACATAAATATGCATTAAAGTTAATCTGACCTTCTGGGTTTTCAAAGGTTACAAGTACATAGCCCTGCTCTCGATAATCAGTCAATTCTTCAATGGAACCTCCTCCTGAACTTGGGCTTTCAAAATAGAGTTCTATGAGATCCAAAGCTAAATCTTTATCAACACCATCTACACGCATTGTGTAAGA